>SDVV010019782.1:0-13453 GCA_016164225.1 Gammarus roeselii
GTGGGCTTTCCATTCTGTTTTCAGCTCCAAGATACCCTAACAAGCATAGTGACAACCAGCAGTCCCCTTCCTTGATGTTGTCATACATGTACTGTATATGTATGCCTCGGAGGAGTAGGTGTCCAAGTTGGCTATACAGCACGAGCTGCAGAGAGCCAATTAGTCAGACATGGACCTGCTTTACGAGCTGTCTCTTCTCAGAATAGACCGACCTTTTACGATATCACATAACTATAATTTTTTCGATTGCCCGACATTCTCATTTATTTGATTGCCCGACACTATCATTTACTCGATTGCCCGGCACTATCATTTATTCGATTGCCCGGCACTATCATTTATTTGCTTGCCCGGCACCCGGCACTATCATTTATTCGATTGCCCGGCACTATCATTTATTCGATTGCCCGGCACTATCATTTATTCGATCGCCTGACACCGCTGGCACTTTACAGCTGAAACGTGACTGTTCCCTCACTCGCTTCATCCGTCCGAGCTATTTTTATTGAACCCAAAACCGTTGCCACCTGTGAATATGTAGTGGTTATGCCTTCCGGGTAACCATTCCGCAGAGAGGGAGTCAGGACCTCTGGTACACGGTAACGCCAGCGTCTATCTGTCCTGATAGCAAAAATTGACAGGCCTGGGCCCATCCACCTCGAAATTGAAGGTGTGTTATGGACGGCCAACCGTCAGTCAGCGGATGGCCAACTATCAACCAACATTTAGCCAAACATTGGTCAACCGCTATCGGCCAGCCATAGGACGATGGTAAGCCACACTTCAGTTATTCCCGTCTGGATATTGCTTCCGTGATGTCTCAGTGAAATCTTTCAATATGAAAATAGGGGAATGAAGTAGGGCTGGTCGTCTACTGGTCGTCTACCTCAATAATGGGACATCAATTGGATGTCCACCGCCTCTTCCAATGCGGTGGACACCTGGAAGGCATAACCACAACATATTCACAGGTGGCAACTGATTTCGGCTCAATAAAAATAGCTTGGACGGAGAAAGCAAGGTGGGCAACAGTTACGTTTGGGTTGTGAAGTATCGGTTCTGGGGAACTGAGCAAATGGTGATCTCTTGCAGTCTTGACTCAATTGGTCTTGATGCTTCGACAAGAGGAGGAAACTTTTATGCCTCTATCCCCTCCATCCGGTCTTGGTCGCATCAAGGGTAAAGTCACCAGCGAGGACGCATTGGTCGAAATATACTGACCATCGGAGCAATCAGCAATCTTCCTGCACCATTTCAGTGATCACTTATGACTCGCGCGGCCGATGCGGAGGAATGGCTGTTAGGTGAGGTGATACCTTTTAGTTTCTGAATGAAACTCAGATGTAGAACACTCGTGACCTTTGAAAAAACGGTTGCAGCAGACCGAAGGGACGTTTTTTTATTGCAATAACTGGGTTGATGCACTTCAGTTTGTTATAGGTTTAATCCCCACGTCAACCAAGAATAATACCAACCACAACGGTCTTATCCCAACAGTTAGTAAGGCACTTCTCAGAAGTAGATCAGGTGCGATATCAATCCAAGCTACTGTATTCATTAGATCAATAATAAATAAACCAATCAGTTTGCTCATTTTCATCTATTTTTCTTTTCACGTGAGCTTCCACCACCTCTCCTCCTTTTGACGTGAGTTCCCACCACCTCTCCCGCCTTTTGATGTGAGCTCCCACCACCTCTCCCGCCTTTTGACGTGAGCCCCCACCACTTCTCTTGCCTTTTTACGTGAGTTTCCACCACCTCTCCCGCCTTTTGACGTAAGCTCCCACCCCCTCTCCCGGGTTTTGACGTGAGTTCCCACCACCTCTCCCGCCTTTTGATGTGAGCTCCCACCACCTCTCCCGCCTTTTGACGTGAGCCCCCACCACCTCTCTCGCCTTTTTACGTGAGTTTCCACCACCTCTCCCGCCTTTTGGCGTAAGCTCCCACCACCTCTCCCGTCTTTTGACGTGAGTTCCCACCACCTCTCCCGCCTTTTGGCGTGAGTTCCCAGCACCTATCCCGCCTATTCTTGTGAGTTCTCTTCACCTCTCCCGGTATCAAAATGCGCAGCTTACCGTCATCATCTCGGTAGCTGAGTGGATAGCATGTCGGCCTCTCCTCACGATAGACCTGAGTGAGACATTCTGGCCGTACTCTTAAATAGTCAATGGACAGTCATAAAAGTATTGGGTGACATTAAGAACGCTAGGGTATGAAAAAAACGCACCAGAAAGCGATTGATTACAGCAACAATGCCATTAATTTCACTGGGCAAACTACGCTTGCTTTAAATGTAAAAGGTACGGGCAAATTGCATACTTTTCTTGTTGTAAAAGATAACTTATCTCCGTTATTCGGTCGGGATTTATGTGAGAAGTTCGTATTATCTGTGAATATGCCCAAAGAACTGTCGTCTGTTAGAACGGTTACCAGATGCAATCTATTCAATGAGTACAGTGAGTTTTTGTCCCCTAACTACAGGAGCAACGTTAAATATAATGTTAAGATTAGGGTTGATAGTGACCGTAAATCCATGTTCGATTGACCACGAAGCGTTCCATTCATATACAAATAGCTTGTAAAGGAAGAACTAATGAATTTGGAAAACGCTGGAGTAATTGAAAGACTGGATCACTCTGATTGGGCTTGTCCCGTTGTGGCAGTTTTAAAGCCCACTGGTAAAATGTAACTGTGCGGAAACTACGCGTTAACTATAAATAAATTCACAAAAACGATAACGTATCAAATGCCTACTCCTGACTACGTCCTAGGGAACATTGGAGAGGCAAAAGTATTTTCGCGTATTGATTTGCAAAACGCATACCTACAACTTCCGTTTGACGGAGAGTCCAAATAATACAGTCATTAATACGTCAGAGGGACTTTTCCAGTATAATTACTTGCCGTTTGGCATATCTTCAGCCAGTGCAATATTCCAGTGCTTCATTTCGCAAGTTCTTTCTAGCGTACTCAATACAATGTGTTACATGGATGATGTATTAGTACTTACTAAAACGTAGGAAGAAAATCTAGAGGTATTAGACAAGGTATTCACAGCCTTACAGGGCGCAGGTGTCAAAATAAATAACAGGAAGTCCTGTTATTTCACCCAAAGTGTTGAGTACTTAGGTCACGTGTTGTCAAACGGGGGGCAAGAATCAACCCTCTAAAAATTCAAACAATTTTAGAGGCACCTTGCCCATCAAATGTTAAAGAATAACAGAGCAGACTCATTCCGAATTTCAGCAGTGCATTCACACCAATGTACGCTCTACTAAAAAAAGCTAAATTCGTGCGGGAGAAATGTCATCAGTCATGTCTTGAGACCATCAAAATTCTTTTTAGATGTACTAAAATATTAAAATTGTTTGACCCAAATCTCGAAACAGCTATTGAGACCGATGCTAGTAACTACGGTAAAGCTGCAGTTTTATTGCAAAAACACAACGAGGCTTTCATGCCTGTTCAATTTGCCTCGAAGACATTAACTAGTGCCCAAAATAATTATGCTACCATTGACAATGAGGTATTGGCAGTCATGTTTGGAGTTGAGAGATTCCGTGAATAACTATTGGGAGACAGATTTCAAATTCACACTGACCATAAGCCATTATTAAAACTAATGGGGCGTGAAAACGCTATGCCAGTCAATTGCAGTGCAAGACTACAAAGATGGAACTTGAGACTGAGTCAATATAATTACACAATCGTGCATATTCCTGGCGAATCAAAGTGCATTAGCGATTGTCTCTCACGTCTGCCGTTAGCAGAGTCAAAAGATGACGTGGAACCCACTAAACTCGTATTGTTGTTGAGAAATTTGGAATCATTCAGTGTATCAGCGAAAGACATTAGCATGGAAACTCAAAAAGATCCACAGCTATCGCAAGTCAGGCATTACATTATGCATGGGTTCCCAACAACGGAAGAGGAGGTCATAAAAATATTCCAGAAGGTGAAGGATAATCTGTCACTATTCAAAAACTGCATAATGTATGATAACAGGGTGGTGGTCCCACGACGCTACAGACACAAGGTATTATAACTGCTAAATGTAAATCATCCAGGTTTTTCGGCCATGAAAGGGATTGCTCGTTCGTTGGTATGGTCTCCTAAGATAGATGAAGACATTGAGAACTTCATTAAAGTGTGTAGCAAATGCGTGGCGAATGACAGAATCCCTAAGCAGACTTCAAAGAGTGAATGGCCAAGACCCATAAACAAATGATCGAGGTTACACATTGACCATTGTTTCTTCCAAGATAAATTATCTTAGTCGTGGTCTGCGCACTGACCCGTTATATTGAGGCGGAGGCGGTGAAGAGTGTAAGTTCTGAAGTAACAATAGTGGTGTTAGATACAATATTCTCTCGTAATGACTTACCATGCTTCATAGTGTCAACGAATAGTAGCTCTTTCACATCGGAAGAATTCAAAAACTACTTAGCACAAAAGGTTATTGAGCATGTGAGGCCTGCGCCCTATCACCCGAGCTCAAAAGGTCAAGCTGAACGCAGCGTAGGCATGATTAAAAGTGGCATGAGAAAAGCCACTGGTATTGTAAAAGAAAGGTTACGCCATGTGTTATTACATTATCGCAACACCCCACATTCCGTGACGGGTGTTGCTCTAGCTGTATCATTAAATGGTAGAGTGTATGTAGCGGAAAAGAAGCAAATTTACCCTAGATATGCCCCGGAAAAATGTCATAAAATACCTGTAAATATTACTATGTTCCAAGTAAGGGACAATGTACATGTGCTAAACTTGAGACAAGACCTTAAATGGCTAGATGGCATTGTTAAGGAAAAAATTGGTATTAATATGCATACAATTTATATAACTAAACTAGATGTTACATGGATTAGACATGTCGAACAGCTGTAACCAGGAAGTACCATACCTCATGACGACGAGACTAAAGGAAACATTTATCTGGGAGGATGCTTGAGAGACAGTCTACGGAAAGAATGTGAGATACGTGAACGAATGCGAGATGAAAATGCTAGTGGCAACGCATCTGTGAATGATCGGTATGAATGCAGTGATGAATCTAGACAGAGAATGCCTGATACACCAGCAATTCAAAATGAACCAATGCAGAACATACCAAATAAAGACCAACCAAGACGTTCCGGCAGAGAACGTCGTCCAGTTGATCGATACATAGCTGGAAATAAATCGTACTTAGCACGGTAAATATAAATGATGTAACTGACCATGATAGAGACCGAAATTCGGTCGTGTATAATACGGTTGTACGGTATAACTCCTCTTAGAAAGGGGGGAGTGTCATGTCCCCATACTTGGGCAATGTCAATGCGTAACGAAGGAGACTTCCGGCAAGTAGACGCTCATCAATAACATCCTATTACATTAGACATGCGCTTCCCGGAATGTCGGGTAGTATAGTGTAACAAGGTAATTTATAATACGAGAACCTATGAGCAGCAAACAAGCTGATCTGAAGCGAACGAAAATCATTTGGGCGCATACAACAATTAAGATAACGCCCGGTACAGGGACAATGACGTCATGGGCCACGCTTGTGACGGAAGTGAAATGGGTGGAGCAGCAAGGGATAGTCAGGGAGTGTGAGTGTTGACTCGACCCCGATACCGACTGGTTACTTGCCTGAGCTCGCTCCTCTTACGCCTAATTTAAATTCAAATTTTCTCGACTTTTTTAAATTGTATAGTTAAAACTAAATCAGATCTATAAATCTACCCTTGTTTATCTAGAAGTTCTCAGCCTTCAATATCTTAAGCTATAACACAGCAATGTCGGAATCGGTGCAAAATTATGCTGTTCAGCGAAAGGATTAAAATAAACATCTCAAGCATATCTCAATTTTGAACCGAGTCCTATTAATGAGGTAACTATATCGAATTGTTACTATCCTAACTAAGCTAGTTCAAAGTCCTTATGAGGCATGATTGATGTGAAACCACCCAATACCCATTCGATTACAAAGGAGCTAACAGTTCTTGTGTCCACCGCATTCGAACATTAATAAGAATAAATGAACATGAATTGCTCTTGTGTCATCGAATTCTCTTCGTATGTAGAGGTTGTCAATGCAGTTAGATCTTACGGCTGTCTGAGTCTCAAGAACCTTCGAATACGTGTACAATTGCAGTGTCCAAGTCACCATTTATCCATGGAATGGATCCTTTCCATGATAGAGTCAACAAACATGAAGCCCATGGTCTCAACACCCTCCACCACAGCAAACGTCTCAATCATGCCATGACCAGCATAAACAACAACAACTAAAACAGCCATGTCGTACCTTCTTAGGTGCTGAAAGCGCCATCTTCAATTACAAAGAGCCAATGCTCCACTTGTCAATTCTCTAGAAGGCACCAACTCTTCGCTTAGATGACCCAATCTGTGAACGTGTAAGGTACGCGGCTTCGCGTGTCAAACATTCTCCCCTTTCTCGGCCAGCAAACACTGGCATTATTCATGAGCTGGAGTCTCCCACAATACACCAATCATAATTGCCTTCGACAAATGGGTCTAAATGGATCCGTTGAACTGCACCCCCCGCTGTGTTCCTGACCTCAGCCATTTAGCGCTCAGCAGGGGGTCTCCGGCCTGTTCCAGAATGTTTAGGACGCCTCGCCACTCGCTTTCGTTCGATGGTATTAGGCTCTAGAGAGAGGAAGGGGTTGTGCCAAAGGAGCGAGGGTGATGAAGGAAAATTTTGTGAGAGTAAAGCTGCAGAAGAATAGACACAATGTTGCATGAGGGTGTACAAATAGAAACAATACGTGGTAATGCTATGGAGGTGAAGCGTTGGGATGTCAAAGAGGGGGAGAACGATCTCAAAGTTATAAGAGGAATGGTGACCAAAGGAAAAAGTATGTAGCTAATGCTGTAGAGGAAATGCTATGGGATGCCAATGAGCGACAACATAATCCTAAATGTTGCATGAGAGAGAGAGTGCAAGGAAGAGTTTTTGGGGCAGTGGGATGCGACACAGGAAGAAACAATCACTGTTTTGTGAGAGCTTGGCGATCAAAGAAACCTTTCTAGGATTGATGCTATTGTTGAGGAAGTGGATGGGCAGTGCTGCAAGAGGGATGGTGATCATATAACAGATTCGGGTTAGAGTCTGATGTCATAAACTTTGTGGAAATTGACTATATGTGAGGCACGGAGTAGGCTTATTGAGGAAACTGGACTTTTGTTCTGCTGTGGATAGCGTGTTCCACATGCCAAAACTCTTCAAGTCATCTTATCGTGGATTACCATCAATGAGGCGTTGAAGTCTCTGACACCGAGATAACACAAAATGTGGAGCATTTTGGTCTCTCGATGTTGGGTTTTAGTGTCTTTTTATATAAAGCTGGTATAATAATGACGCTGATGGTCCTTTCTTAGCGATCTTGTGGAGGTAGAGTGCTGGGATTCAGCATCATAATCCTTCAAAATAACATCGACCTTGCCGAAAACATAAATATTGCTTGTGATCATATCAGGTCCTAAAAAATTAGTCATCTACTGTATGCTCTATCGTTAGCTAAATTAGCCGAAGGGATAAAATAATGCTGTTCATTTGTTACACGTTGTACCATGAGGCCAAGAAAGCTAAAGAAAGGTCCTTCGGTAAAAACGGGTTGCCGCGCCCAATGAAGAGGTTGAAACACAGAGACGACAGGTCCCGCCGACTAGTGTTCAGAGGTATAAGGCGCACTAGTCACAGAGCTTGAAGAACAATGAAGAGGTTGAAACACAGAGACGACAGGTCCACCGACTAGTGTTCAGAGGTATAGGGCGCACTAGTCACAGAGCTTGAAGAACAATGAAGAGGTTGAAACACAGAGACGACAGGTCCACCGACTAGTGTTCAGAGGTATAGGGCGCACTAGTCACAGAGCTTGAAGAACAATGAAGAGGTTGAAACACAGAGACGACAGGTCCACCGACTAGTGTTCAGAGGTATAGGGCGCACTAGTCACAGAGCTTGAAGAACAATGAAGAGGTTGAAACACAGAGACGACAGGTCCACCGACTAGTGTTCAGAGGTATAGGGCGCACTAGTCACAGAGCTTGAAGAACAATGAAGAGGTTGAAACACAGAGACGACAGGTCCACCGACTAGTGTTCAGAGGTATAGGGCGCACTAGTCACAGAGCTTGAAGAACAATGAAGAGGTTGAAACACAGAGACGACAGGTCCACCGACTAGTGTTCAGAGGTATAGGGCGCACTAGTCACAGAGCTTGAAGAACAATGAAGAGGTTGAAACACAGAGACGACAGGTCCACCGACTAGTGTTCAGAGGTATAGGGCGCACTAGTCACAGAGCTTGAAGAACAATGAAGAGGTTCAAACACAGAGACGACAGGTCCCGCCGACTAGTGTTCAGAGGTATAGGGCGCACTAGTCACAGAGCTTGAAGAACAATGAAGAGGTTGAAACACAGAGACGACAGGTCCCGCCGACTAGTGTTCAGAGGTATAGGGCGCACTAGTCACAGAGCTTGAAGAACAATGAAGAGGTTAAAGCACAATTCAAAGATTCTTATTGTGCACGTAACTGTGAATGGGTTTTAAAATGTAGTGATTTAAGCATTCGGGGCCGTTTTCGCCATACGATCCTCGTGTCTCAACCTAGCCAGACCAATTACTGTAAATAAAGATCTATAAAAAGTGTTTCCTTACCTAAAATTCCAATTGTCGTATATCATTTATGAGCTCACTCTATGTACATGTATCTGAAAGTATTTTATAGCAGACAAACACCCAATATTCGAGGATGGGTCTTGATCGTAAATAGTTAGGAACACTTGCTTTTAATAGAAATAACAACAGGAATAGTCTTTATTTAAGCACTCGATGGTACAATAATAATTACAAAGACTCAAGTTTAACACTGCTTCCCACCAATACATTCCAATTGCTCGCCAGAAGAGCATGCTCGGAGACAAATTAGGAATGAAATACGCGTCATACATTAATATGTTGAATTATAGTGATAAGTGGATCCATTTTATATCCCTTTCCCACATGAATGTGCATATAACACCCCCGTCGGTCAACATATACAGGGACGTACCAACCTAACATCCACATTCATACAATAGGTCCACAGCATGGACAGGCCGACAGACGTCGAACACCCTTTCAATTAATATCGACATCATCCTGTACCAGCAGACTTCTTTCCCACCTCTCTTTTATTGGAGATAATTCATATCCCTCACCATTAGTGAGGATAAGAAGCAAGGTTAAACGCAATGCCCATCAAATATGAATTTGTTGACTGCTACCGCTAATCATAAAGGTAATTTGTTCTAGTTTATTGAATAGGCAATTCCTGAAAACGTCAAATCCATTGTCGCTGAAAATGTTGAATGTTGGTATGAAATCGGTTATTTATGTCATATAACGTTCTTGCTTGTTGACTTTGTGATATCCAATATTACTTATTGCTGTGGAATAAGAAGTAAATCCTTTCATGGCGATTCATTAAAATATATCTATGCAGGGTATACCTTGCATCCATGCTAAGCCTATTTGATTCTTTTGTTGGGCTGGGTTCAAACATTAATGAACAGCTGATGTGTAAATGTTCATTGCTCTGGTTTTCTACTTACTGAAAAGGCATCCACCCGCTCAAGTCATTGTGTGCTGGAATTTTTTAAGATTGAATCAATTCATCGTGGATTACCATCCATGACGCCTTGAAGTCTCCGACACCGAGATAACTCGAAGACGTCATCTCGCTACCGTTCCACCCTGCCACTCTGTCATTCTGTCATCCTGCTATCTTGCCATTTTGCCACTCTGCCATCATGTCATCCAGTCATCCTGTCATCCTGCTATCTTGCCATTCTGCCACTCTGTCATCATGTCATCCAGTCATCCTGTCATCCTGCTATCTTGCTATTCTGCCACTCTGCCATTATACGGGAACTATCATTCTGATCCACAATAAAAATCACGTCAGCTGACCTCTAGCACAGGATCGCACACAGTACTGCCATGCTCGCCAAAGACAAGCCACTCTGATCGCTGATAAACAACGTCAGCTGATCACCACAGAATCGAACACAGTACTGCGATGCTCGTCAAAGACATGCGATCCTGATCGCTGACAAATCCCAGTTAACGGTCTTTCTGAATGTCTGTTGTAAGCGGCACTCTATTATTGACGAAAAAATATGAAACTTACTGGAGAAACTAATGAATTAATCAGAATTTGAATTTCTTGATCATCAGTGTTCAACTGAGTTAAGCATGGAATACATGTTCACAATTACAATTTAATTTATAAAGCAACTAAACTGAAAAATATCCAACTGACCGGCAGATTGAGCTGAGCGTGCAGTGTCACCCGAGATTGATTGGTTCCGAGCTAACAAGCAGAGGCCGCTCTCCCTATAGTCATTTCCACATAGATTTGCCCACATAGACGAACACAGGAGGCCTTTTAAAGTTGCTGAGCATCTTCGCCAATAAAAACATAAGCTCCTAAAAATAAAAACATGGTTTTATAGCAAATTCATGTGCAGAGGGTAGGGGTGCGTGGCACCGCGTCCTACCCCTTCGGTCCGCCACAGGCCTAGCCCTGCATAGTTGCCTCTCAGGTCTCCATGCATTCAGCGACTTCTTCCAGCCCACTAAAGCGTCCTGAGCGAAGAGCTCTGGCATCTTCCGACTCTACTCGAAGGTGATCCTCGGTCTCCAGCAGCGCAGGGCCGAGTCCCCCGCCGGGACCGGTAGCCATTTTTATTATGTACCACCTGGTTGATCGCTCCCAACTGTCAGGAAGAACATTATGACGTGTGCCGACAGAATACTCTCAACAAATTGATGCAGCAGCGCCTCCACCAGCCGAGGAGAAGCTAGGAGTAATAGGCAATAGGGCAGGTGTTGTTGCAGGAGATACCTCTGGAAGAATGGCTACATGCAGGGGGAGTTTAGTGGTGTTTTGAAAGGAGGCGTGTGTAGGACGAAGACATGTTGTTGTTGAGATGTTTACAAGAATAGAATTATCTTTGACATCGGAGACTGTCAGAGATATTTATTTGTTGGAGGGATCGAGACTCATCTTGAAGTTAAACAAAGATGGAAGAGAAACTAGAGAGCGGGAATTGTATGAGGGGTTGGGATCTGATTGATTTGAATGGGGTTGGTAATGATACGGTGTAGCAGCAGAGTTAACCACCCTCAGACTTGGGGAGGCGGCTGTATGTTTATGTTCATAAGGGGCCAGCGGTAACACTTCCAAAATGAACTTGTTGATGAACGTGAGATGTGCTTGGGTGAAAATGGGACTTGGAGACTTGGGAAAATATTTTTTTAGGTGAAATATATTATTGGTGTTCACTAGACTACCTGATGTTCAATGAAAATAGTTCAGAAATATTTGTCGATTTCGTCATGAATATATTTGAAACATAGTAGACTTCACAATATTCCGTGAAATAACGCAATAACTAGACTGAAGTCTTTCAAAAGTAGATTGATGGTAAATAGAAAAATGGTGGACTTGAGCAGTCACACATGGTCATCGAGGTGACGTATCTTCGTAATATTTTATAATGGGTCTTGTAGGCAGAGGACTAGAAACGCGGGGAAGTATAATTTCTTTTTATTCACAGGGATATACCCAAGTATATGTACACTAATGGTATGGGAAGAGTGAACAGAGGAGAGAGGGCGTAAACAAAGCTGACTAGACCCTTCCAATTCCATCTTTACAGTGTCATGGCACGTACACAGTTACATACATATCTAGCAACACATATGCGCATACAAATCAGTACAACCTTTCTATGTCTCGACTTCGCGAAACTAATGTACCTTGGTCGCTAGATCACGTCGGCATACCCATCGTCGCTCAATCTCTCTGTGCCTTTATTGACCATGACATCGTATCCGAGCGATGGACCTTCTTTGTTATACGGCAAGTATTTAATTCCAGTCGCGTTTATAATATATGATCCAGCTGACTACAGAAAACATACAGTTCTGGTTTAGTTTGGTAAACATATTGACATGCCATAATATCAACAACATTTCACAAGTTTACGCATGTCAAATGATACATCAGGAGTGGTTGGATTAATTTTTTTTTAACCAACAGCAGCGTTTAATGTGGGAGAAATCTTAAGCAATTAATTAGATTTATTATGAGAATAGCTGTGTTTTGAGCCAGGAGATAATTTTGAAATTAACATTTAAAAGTCAAACATGTTATGCACATTCGGCTGAAACAAATCACTTAATTCAGCCCCATCTTAATTGTCAGAATCTACTCGAACATTGGGATATGAGTCACAGATTCAGTTTATGTACAATCATCCTTCCTCTCACAAGAGCTTTCTTTTTCCTAGTACGAATTTTTCGACGTTATTTTCCTAAATCTCAGTTGGGTTTTCCGTTTATGAACAGAATCGGTGATTCGTTCATGTCCATATATTATATAAATGTATATTTTTCTGTACGCTCTTTATACCGTTAAAATATGAGAAGAAATCAACTGCGACGTTCCTTAATTACATGTAGTGACAAGAATGGTACAGAAAGGTCCATCGGTTTGGACGCGTAGTCTTGAACAACAAAGAGGTTAAGCAGCAAAGACAACGGGTCTCGCCGACGTGGTGTTCAGTGGTAATGTCGTGTTATTTACAATAGGCACGTGCTGAGAAAGGAGGTATTTTCTTGAACAATTGTTAGGTTCCTCATGTATATGTAACTGTGTTCAATGAGTGTTCTGTGATGTAGGGATTACTGGCATTGAGGCAGTCTTGGTGTGACACCCCTCTGGCATTAACCTGCTTTATTTAATCCCTGTAAATAATTCTATTCTATAATCTTCGTGTTTCCGTGTTTAAGTCCTCCGCCCTCATCCCATTTTTAATCGTTACACATTGGACTAATTATTGTATGATATCTTATGAGGCCCTTCACTAGAAGTGGTTACCTTTTCTCGCAAAAGAAATTTCATTGTGTACATTACACAAACAAACAAATTTTTAATAGCTAATATGAGTAACATGAATGCCATGGTACTTCATTATTATTGGTTTGGGAATAGAAATATTATATTAAGTTAAATGAGAGGACAATCGTATCCTGACCTTTTAGCCTTCTTTTTGTTTACTGTGCATAGTTGGAAAAATCAGGTTAGCGTAGTCTGCCTCGTCACTTTTATTTCCGTTCATTTTAATTTATAACTAATGTTTGATTCTCGGGAAATGTTTCATGGCACCTGAAAGCGTGTGAAAAACTTAGAATATTTATAACCGCAAACAATACAGATTTAGGGATATAAATAAAGGGTGAAGGAAGCAGAGATTAGAGGAAGCACCAATTAAAGGGAGCTCAGATTAGCTGCGATTGTATCTAAGGAGAAATATCTGTGACAAATATTATATTTTATTATAAGGTATCCAAATGTTTAGGGGAAATAAAAATGTAAAGGATACATGTATA
>SDVV010019784.1:0-13452 GCA_016164225.1 Gammarus roeselii
TCTCAATCATCACCAAGCTCGGCACAAGTTGCTGCATTCATCCTCATCTCCTTTGCCCTTGTACAGCGGAATAATGCAAGCACTGCGCGCGCCTCTCAGTCATCACCAAGCTCGGCACAAGTTGCTGCATTCATCCTCATCTCCTTTGCCCTTGTACAGCGGAATAATGCAAGCACTGTGCGCGCCTCTCAATCATCACCAAGCTCGGCACAAGTTGCTGCATTCATCCTCATCTCCTTTGCCCTTGTACAGCGGAATAATGCAAGCACTGTGCGCGCCTCTCAATCATCACCAAGCCCAGCAAAAAACACAGATTTAGTGGCCTCACCAGCTATTCGACTACCGTTACTCCATCCCTCTTCAGGCACTCACTCGCAACGCCGTTCAAATCAGGGGATTTGAAATAAGATAATCGGAAAAATGTGAATAAAATAATAATTTTACATTCACGTGAACAGCAGACAACGATATTGCAACTCTCAACTTACAAAATCAATTTTTTGGCCTTACCTCAGCTTCGGCGTCGTTGAGGATGACCGTGAAGCTGGAGAGGTGATGGCAGGTGCAGTTGACGAAGGTGTTGTTGGCGTAAGAGCCTGAGCCTTCCAAAGGCACGGAGGTGTGGCAGCCTCGACGGCTCCACACGCCAGACCCGCTGCGGAGGGGAGACGCCTTTTAATGTCTCTTCTTTGATACAATTTTCTTTAATACAATTTAATAGTATGTTATCCAAATCAGACAAAGCAACGGAGAAATGTCTTTGGAATCTTGATCCTGTAGACGGTTTGGCCAAATACTGATTTTTGGTGTATGATAGAAAGCGACGAGTTAATGTAAATATCAATGAAATCTACGGTATTTTCTTATGTCGTCTTTTAGAAACAGAGTGTTTGTTGAGGGGGTACCGGCCGGACCCTTTAGCACAAAAGGGCTAAGTTGTGTGAGTGTGAGCGTATGAGGGTGTGAGGTGCGCCTTGCCGTCGGCCACCCCCCTTTCTGGGGGATGCGGCCTAGTGTCTGTATCTGTCTTTTAGAAAAAAATACTGTCCCACAATAATCGAGGGGAAGTGAACCCATATTATAAAATACTTCTGTAACTTTTGATAGAAGAAGGTAAATTTTTATTAGAAAAAGCTGTTAAAGTTTTATTTAAAATAGGGCCAATCTTTGAAAAAGAAATGCATCGTTATTGAATAAAGTGGACAAAATCTATATGAAGTTTTGTATGTGGGATATGAAAGCGTTGTCACTCATGTATTCATTGTACAGTATGTTAACCTGAACACCGAAGCAGTCACAACGCACTCCTACCTTTCATCCAGCACCCAGCTGACACACTGAGGGTTAGCTCGTCGGCCCACTCCAGGGAACTGGAACTGAAGCCTCACAGGATCATCAATGTCCCCCCTGAGCAGCTCCCCGCCGCCCTGCTCGTCGCCCCCTTGCTTGCTGCCTGGCCTGAACACCGCCAGCGTTAGCACAGGTGCACGGGGCGAGAGGCCGACGCCCCAGCGCTGCTCCACGTTACGGTCGTACGCCTCCGGCAGCAGCTCGCCTAGCGAGCGTGAGATGACGTAGCTCACCACCGCACGGGACGATCCGAGTGTAGAGCCGCTGCTGGTGGCATCTGTGGAGAGAAAGAAATTACGATTGATCAGGGCCGTTAACGAGTTAGAGCGTTGGGAATGTGATGTAGTTACTTGATGAACTATAAATTCAATACGACTCTATCCTATCTTAGTACAAATTTTGTAGACACAGTTTTCATTGTAGCCTACTAATTTTTTTTTAACCTTCTTAAGGTATTCACATAGTGAGCAACATGCAGCAAATTAGAAATAAATCACGATGAACACACCTGCTTTTTATAAAGAAAAAGTTTACAAGGGGTTGGTAAAATTAGGCCTGGACGAAAGAACTTGTTTCAAGAGCACAAATTCGCAGGCCACCGCCTGCATCGCGATATTTACACCTTAGACCCGAATACAATAAACAACAGCAAGACGGGCCGGCATTTGCGTAAGATCTCAGTTGGAGAGCGTCCGTCAATTTTGGTTCGTTTGATAGGTGAGAGCACCAGCTACCTTAATGAATTAGAGCCCTTTTCACCTAGCACTTATCAGTCGCCCTGGTACAACGTTTATTATTTGGGAGCCCTTTTCAGACCTAATATGGCAACAGAAGTTGTAAAAGAGATTAGTTAATAAGCAACCACTCCTGTAAGTCCATCTCCATGAGGGCACTTTATATCGGATTAATTCCAACCCC
This sequence comes from Gammarus roeselii, assembly GCA_016164225.1. Lineage (NCBI taxonomy): Eukaryota > Metazoa > Arthropoda > Malacostraca > Amphipoda > Gammaridae > Gammarus > Gammarus roeselii. The sequence goes on from SDVV010019784.1 coordinate 2,269, forward strand.
CTGGGGCCTGCGCGTTTTGGGGCAGTTAATGGTATGTAATGGAACAGATTAGATAAGATAAAAGTGCCAAGCTTTTCTAGTGAATCGGGGCCAAGTCATAGACAAGTCATCGTTCTTCTCCGGGATATAATCGTGACCATGCTCTGGTCACGATTGTATTTAACAGACCGTGAGCAAAGTCGTGAACGCGGCATGTCTCATTGTCAACTAAATATATTGCAAACTGTATTGTCAGGAAATCGGTAGATATCAATATAATAAAAATATAATATTTAAAAAACAATGTTATATTAAAAATCAAAAAGAAGATATAGTAGCGGCGTAGGAGTTTCTGAACTTTCTTCGAATTCTTAATCAAACGGACGATGGGAAAATCATATGAACAATTCAACAGTCAAGCATCTCCACAAGATACTTAGTGTCAGAGGGTTCGTGAATCAGACATTAACACCACTTTCAAAAGGACATCAAATAATTATAAGCAATACGACACAATTTGAAAGAGTGGCAAAGTGTTTAGTATAAGATCAATGAAGGAACGCTCACCTTTGTTGACATTTGGCAGAGCTAGCAGTTGGAGCGGTATCCTGACGTTGGCACCCCGTGCCCAAAACTGCTGACTGCGCAGGTAGTTGCTGTATTTGGGCACGATGACGGAGGCCTGACCCTCAGGACCCGGAAACTGGGTGTCCATGAGCTGCACCGGATCGGGGATAGTGAGGCGGTTTACGGGCTTGTCGTGACCTACCACCAGCACCCGAACCTGCGACCCGTACAGCTCGGCGGGAGTAACTGTGTCCATGCCGAAAACTGCGGGTGAAGAAATAACAAAGAAATCAATGGAGTGGTATGTATTTGAAATGTGACCAGCTATAAGTAATGGAATTAGTAAAATTGGGTTTGCGTCATGATCTACCTCTTGCGTTGCTTCGCGTCAGTAGTTTGTCCGTGTGCATGCATAGTTGGGGGGCACAAATACAGACACTAGGTCGAATCCCCCAGAAAAGGGGGGTGGCCAACGACAAGGCGTACCTCACACTTCTTTCATACACTTACACTCACACAACTTAGCCCTTTTGCGCTAAAGGGTCCGCTCGAGAGACCTCTCAACAAACGCTCCGGGTCATGAGTGCGGTTCGAGGTCAGTGTCGGCAGCAGGGCCCGACAGTGTACCCCTGCCGCGTCATGTTGACTGGGCTCTCACGCTACCTAAACACTCAAGTCTCTCCTTCCTAACGCCTGCATCACACCAGTAGCTGGGTTACTATCACATACCAATGTTGTTAGCCGGCACTTCGAAGGGCTGCGTGAATGTGTCGCCCTGAGTGGCTGCAAGGGTGGCGGCGTAGCTGCTCAACTGCTGCAGAAGCGCGTCGGCCCCAAAGCCTTGCAGGCCATTGATGCGACGCCAGTGAGAGGAGTACTTGGGCTGCATCACCATCGAAGCGGACTCCATCAGGTTCTGGTGGACATGGAGAACAGAAATGAAGGAGATCCGATTTCATCTCTAAATATTTTCATAGTCTGCAGCTAAGTCTCGGTCGCACGTCTCACGTCCAGCGTGCTATCTGTTCGACCATCCGACACTACAATAGTCGTGATTTAAGGTTTCGCGTATATTGTACTGTTCAGGTTAGGCTAACGAATGAAATTGGGTACGCGGGAAAACAGTTTTGGGCAAAAAGAAAACTTGTGCAGACTGACCAACAATAATATCAAACAGATGATCCAGTTTGTGAAAACATCAAGAAGAAATGTAAAATCTCGTACCCTATTTTGTGTTTGTTATGACAAACACAATATTCGAATTGTAATCTTGATGTATCCAATCGGATTAAATATTTTTAAGACATCTAATCGTAAATGAACTTCAATGCATATAACCTCAAGCGATCCGGAATCCAGTCGTACCTGTATGTAGTGCTTGTCCTGTCGATGCGTGAGGTTGAGGCCCTGTTGCAAGGTCTCGTGCTCGAGCAGCAGAATGAGGAGGCGGGAGGTGATCAGCACGTCCGAGCCCCACATCTCCGGGGTGGTGGAGCACGCGTTGTTCAGGTCGGTCGATATCTTGATGGCCACGTAGCTACTCACCGCGAGCCGACCGTCCTCCAACTGGGCCAGCTGTATGGCGAGATACAGTGTCATTCAAGGTCGGAGTTTAAATTTGGAAAATCCACTTACGTACTAGAGCGTAATCAAGGGGGGAGCAGTCGATCCAATTGGAGGTAGAAAATCATAAAGGAATTCATACTGTAATACTTAAGAGTCTGGTTTCTTAACTGTTTATCAAATGAATACTGGAAAATCCATCAACCCCTTTTAGGGGGATTTTGTTTAATCGCTTGCTTTCGTAACATTTAGAATTCATGCAATGTGAAGCGCATAGAAAAGTTCATACACTTTTCACACAATTTTTTTTATCAGTAACAACAATTGAAATGATTGAACAGGCAACTCACGACGTCTTTAAGCTGGGTGAAGGTGTTGCTGACGCAGTTGAACATGTCAGGATGAGCCCAGCCGACGTCCTGGTCGCAGTACCGGCTGGCTTGCCCAGTGGACCCAGGGGGGCACTGCTGCGGCGCGCTGCCCCCGAACACGGTCTCCCCCCACCACACCCCGGAGTGGAAGCTCTTCGGGCATCCGTTGTACACAACTGAAGAGGAGAAAGATAGTTAAATCACAAAAGTTTGCGTAGATACGACACGAACTCATAACATAGTGTGTCATCAAATATCATAGCTTGGGGGATCTTCCATGTCTTACAGATACAGATTCAGACACTAGGCCGCATCCCCCAGAAAGGAGGGTGGCCGACGGCAAGGCACACCTCACACCTTTACGCTCACACTCACACAACTTAGCCTTTTTGTGGGTCACGAGTGCAGTCCGAGGATCCATCGTCAGCAGCAGGGCCCGACAGTTTTCACTGGTTTACCCCCGCCGCGTCATAATGGCCGGGCCCTTCCCCCACCCACGTCCGTCCCAACAGCGGGATGCCAAGGGATGGAAAGCACATCAGAGAAGCGTCAAAATCAACCATTCTCCACTCACGTCTGTTCATTGCACGCTCTCTCGCCACCTCCTCATTCATGTCTCTCCTTCCTAATGCTTGCTTCACACCATCCATCCACCCAAACTTCGGTCTACCTCTAGGCGTGCGACCACTCGCCTCCGAATTCATCACCCTTTTCACCAATCTCCCTTCATCCATCCTCTCCATGTGCCCGAACCATCTCAGTACACGCAAATCCACTCTGTCCTACAACTTTTTCCCATCCCTGTTCTGATTCGAACCACGTCGTTGATGATCCGGTCTCTCAGCGTTACTCCAGCGATGCTCCTCAAACATTTCATCTCGAAAACATTCAACCTTCTTCTCTCTCTGCTCTCACCCCCCAAGTCTTAGCTCCGTAGAACACAGTTGGGACAACAACACCCTCATACAGGTCTCTCTTTACTTCCATCGCCAACGTCCTACAACTCATTACACTCTTTAGTGCACCCAACACTTTATACCCCTCATTCCCTCGCGCCTTCACTTCAGTTTCCACTAGTTCAGTTATCTCTACATGGGAGCCCTGATACTTATAACACTGAACTTCCTCCAAGAGCTCTTCATTTAGGGTGACACTAATTTTGCTCGCATTGACAGTCCTCGAGTATCTCATTACTTTACTCTTACCCACGTTTACTCGAAGCTTCCTCCTCTCACACACTCTACCAAACTCAGACACTAGCCTACATAGCTTCTCCTCTGAATCCGCAACCAGGGCCGCATCATCAGCAAATAGCAACAGGCTCAACTGCCAACTTCGCCCATTCGCTTTCAACAGTTCCAAGCTACGACCCAGCACACTCGCGTTCACCTCCCTGACCACCACTCCATGTCTTATTGGAAGAAATTACTAATGCTCCCAAAATGCTACGGATTAGAAACACATGTGATACTCTCAAAAAGTTCAGCTCTTAAAAGTAGGTTCCTACTCACTCTGGCAGCCCGATATGTGAACCTGAGCGAAGGGGTTAGCGCACTGGTCGCAGCGCCTCCCTATCACGCCAGGCCGGCACTTGCACTGGCCGGTCTCTTGGTCACAGTTGCTGGACAAGGATCCTTCCAGGTAGCAGTCGCAAGGGTGGCACCAGTCAGAGTCCTCTTTTTGGTAGTGGTTCGTCTGATAAGGGAGAAGGCAGGATACTTTAGCTTGGTTCGCACTGGCTGTGTTAAGAAGGAGGTAATATAACGAGAAACGCTCAATATGAATGCATTCACCATTTCAAGTGTAGTTCTGGCCCAATCTTGATTAACATTTGACAAATAACATGTCAAAGTTATTTCATCAAACTATGTCGCATATTGTGTTTGTTGTCACTAATCAAGTGATGACAACAAAGGACATCAAATACAACTGTCTGCCACTAAAATCATCGAGTTAAATTTTCGAGTAGTAACTAAGTAACCCGCATACAAACTTGGACCCTAATAAAATTATTTCTCACTAAAGATGAAAAGTGGCTGCATTAGTTCCCTCGGCAATGAACAGAAGCAGTATTTGCTGGGCTAATTCTCATTAGTTTGGAGAAGTCCCGCGAGGTGGAGTTGGACAAAATAGATAGCCCGATAACATAGTTAATTACAGTTTCTTGCCTAGCTCTGGTTGCTGCTCTCTGTAGTGAGTCTCACCTTGCAGCGGCACTCGCCAGTGGTCTTGTTGCACTCCCCTGCGTAGCCCTTCTCGACGTCACAGTTACAGGGCCCACACACTGGGTACCCCCACCAGGTGTTGGGGCAAGGCTGGGCCTCGGGCACATCGCAGTACTCGCCTGAAGGAAGGGTGGAAGTGACATCAATGTCAGTGGGAGAGGTTATAGCGATCCTAGAAAATTCTGGGTAAAACATGTCAGAGATAATAGTTCTGTAGTTTACAGCTTGAAAACGACTGCGTTATTGGAGTAAAATAATTTTGTCAGACTGAGAACTCAGGTACAATAGCGCAATCAATAAGGATCCAATTGTCTCAAATCTCACCGGTGTACTTAGTGCCGTTGCAGTCGCATCTGTACCCTCTGTTGGCGTTGACGTCGTGCACGCAGGTGCCGGTGTTGCTGCAGGGGTCCAGGTTGCACACGTCCTTGCACTTGGTACCGTAGTAGCCTTTATTACAGCTGCACTCGTGACTATGCCAGGACCCCTTGCAAATGGAGCTTATAGGACATGGGTTGGCTTTGCAGGTGTCAGGGGAGCTACACCCTTCACTAGCCCCTGCTTCGTGGCTGGGGGTCAGAGGCTTCGGACGGGGGTTGCCCATATGCACGTCCTAGAGAGGAAGACGGCTGAGTACTAAAGGTTGTAATGTTTTATTTTGTTACATAACTGTAACAGTTAGAAACGCAGCAGTTTATTACTGCAAATTTTTTACGAAATGAACGAAATGAAATCTTTACGAATTTACGAAATGGAACCAAAGAAAAGTAGTTTCAAAATACTACTGCTGCACCAGTCTCAACAAATAAAGACATTGATTATCCCAAATATTTTAATCACTATCAATATTTATTGAAGCTTGCCTCCACTGTATTAAAGGTTGTCACAGCAAGTTCATTCCTCCCCACCTTGAGGCAGCCTTTGAAGAAGGTGACTGGGGTTTCATCAGAGGGCTCCACGCCCCCTGCGCTGATCTTGTCCACGTACAGCCCCGTCACGCTGTCATCCGCCCGCAACGTCATCTCGTGATCGTCATAGTCTAGGCTCATCCACACCTCACCCTTCATCCACTTCACCTCCACGTTGTGCCACTTGCCGTCGTGAACCTTAGTACCAGGCGGAATTGAGAGCGTAAACATTATAGATGATTGTATTAAGTATAGCTGATAGAGCAAACATTTTACTGTATCAGTAAAGTTTACATTGGTGTTCATTTAGAGAGTGAAGTTAATGTTTGCTGCACTGTTTAACGTTGGTATACATATATTTAAAGCATCATGAGATGAGTTACAATGGTTGAAAAGCTGTGTAACATCTTAAGGATGGCTCAAGTGGGGGAGCTGACCAACCTGCGTCTCAATGATGCGGAGGGACGTGTTGCCGTAGCGATACTGGAGAAAGCCGTCACTGATCTGAAACAATAGCTCGGAATTATTAAATCCCATTTCAAGCAGATGATGAAAACAATTACGTGCAATTTCGATATCAGAGCCCATGTTTAATGCACTCTGATATCATAATATAAGTTTTGAAAATAATGAGTCGAGAGCTAAATTAAACATACATGAAAAGAAAACACAGTATAACATGAATGCAGTTAAACAAAACTAAAAATGTAAAAAGGAGGTTTTCTTGTGACACGTGACATTCAACTTAATGCTGTGTCGCCAAACTCTGCCTTAAAAGCCACACTAATATCCCTTACTGCCCACCAGGCAACAGCTGCAGTAGTAGCACCTTACACAAACACTAGCACTCAACACAAGCAGTAGCGCGCAGTGCTAGCATTATCACTAACAGTAGCACCTAATGCTAGCACAAACCTCTATGACACTAGCTAGTGAGGGCCCCAAGTGCGCCCTCAGCAGCAGGCCGTTGGGCTCCCGGGTCCTGAAGCCCAGGCTGGTGATCCACGGAAGCTGGAGAGGCTGCAACTCGGGGGTGAACATGAGGAAGCCGTCCCCGTCCAGCTGGCGGACCATGGACACGCCTGTGGAGGGGCAGGAAAGGGTGTTAGAGTTTGCTGTTCTGGTGAGTATTTAGTTGTCGGTTATAATTCTTAAAAAAGCAATACGACGTGTATCATAATATAAGTTTTGATAAAAAATATGGTTAGTAGTAAATGAAAAAGTGCTATTTGTTAGCAATAACCCAATTTGATGTCTACAGTTCGGCCGAATGTCTTAGGGACCAACAACCTGCCAACTGCAGTCAAACAATCACTTTCCCTACCCAACCATTCCAAAGTCGCGGCCTACCTTTGGAGCAGTCCTTGGCCCCCCAGCCCGGCTGGCAGTCGCAAGTGTAGGCGCCGAACGTCTCGTGACAGGTGCCGCCATTCTGGCACGGGTGGGACTGGCAGAACCGCTGCTTCTCAGGGCACCCGGGATAGGTGCCGTTGTCCGCCACAAACCTGACAGGTAAAAAACACATTGCTGGAAACGTCGATGCAATTCTATTAAAACAAAAAGAATGAGATCGTTTGCATGATATCGCAAGTTGTCAAAAGTGGTTCCGTATCCAAATGAACTCTGCACTAGACTGCAATCCCATTACGGATACTGTTGAATGAGGTCGTTTGCATGATATCGCAAGTTGTCAAAAGTGGTTCCGTATCCAAATGAACTCTGCACTAGACTGCAATCCCACTACGGATACTGTTGAATGAGGTCGTTTGCATGATATCGCAAGTTGTCAAAAGTGGTTCCGTATCCAAATGAACTCTGCACTAGACTGCAATCCCACTACGGATACTGTTGAATGAGGTCGTTTGCATGATATCGCAAGTTGTCAAAAGTGGTTCCGTATCCAAATGAACTCTGCACTAGACTGCAATCCCACTACGGATACTGTTGAATGAGGTCGTTTGCATGATATCGCAAGTTGTCAAAAGTGGTTCCGTATCCAAATGAACTCTGCACTAGACTGCAATCCCACTACGGATACTGTTGAATGAGGTCGTTTGCATGATATCGCAAGTTGTCAAAAGTGGTTCCGTATCCAAATGAACTCTGTACTAGACTGCAATCCCATTACGGAAACTGTTGAGTGAGGTTGTTTGCATGAAATCGCAAGTTGTCAAAAGTGGTTCCGTATCCAACTGAAGCATGCATTCGAATTCAATCACATTATGTATACATTTAATTGCAAAGATTTTGAAAAGCTGTTAATCAAGGTTACTCACGAGTTGAGGTCGATGAATTTGTGGTCGATGAACAGGTCAGCGATGCAGCCGTGGAAATCTTGCTGTTGTACCCTACCGGATGGCAGTGCGGGTAGGCCCCCTACCTGAAGGGGGCCCGTGAGGTCCAAGAAGCGGTGGCAGGTGGCCCGGTGACTGGCGCATCTGGTGAAACAGATGGCAGAGATAAGGTGATAAGCTTGAGGAATATGGGAAGTCGGAATAATGACACTCAGAAATTGGTATAATAACTAGGTTTTTTGGACGAAAAAAAAAATTCAAAACAGCAAAGGTAGTCTAGACTTTTTTAGGTTGTAATCAAGCTTGAATGTTTTGATATAAAACCTAATATATCTTCGTGAAATATGGATACTCAAACACACCCATGACATTGATTGCAAAGACATCTTTTTATTTGGGTCGACTTTATAAATACAAAAGGTAATATTTAGTCGGGGCCCAGTCTGTCAAACGTAATTGGTTTGTAGTTACATCAACAGTGCTTGTCACCCTACACACCATAAGACTGCAGAGGCATACAGAGACCCGTCAATACCTCGGTGCCAGTTGTTTGGTGGTAGTGTTGGCGCAGAAGTACCCTCCGACTGTGTCACCATGACGCACTGCCACGACGGTGTCGCACTCGTCAACGCTCACCGTTACACGCTGGAGAGACAAAGTAACACCAATTAGGATTCGGAAGAAGATGAATTATTGCAAAAAGCACAACGTTAATATTATGTTTTGCATCGGATGTCTAATATATGTTGACTGAGCTTCGTGGTGGCACTCTATAACTGAGATCAAGGCGTTGACTGTGACTGCTTTCAACATAATGTTGATGTGGGCTATTGAAGTTCAACCAATAAATGTATTATCTGCTTTTCAACAAATACTTTATACATCGATTGTAGAGTTTAATGGCAATCTTGCTGAAGCTGTATACATTTGCGGCAACAAGGCAGTTTACTTTATCAAAGTGATTATTTAATTCAAGTTTACCATGACTTTTTAGAGAATATACGTATGAATAATAGTGAAATGTGTTCACTTACTAACAAACTTAGATAATCGTATGAACCCAACTAGATGTTGACATCAACCTAGACGAAACAACTAGAATATACAGATTCTACACAAACACTGATGTCACAAGCGCACGTGAAAAGCAACTAAAAATCCTAATGTTCGTAGCCTGCCACCAACTGACCCTGTGATGATAGTCGACGGTGACCGTGTGCCAGTTGCCATCGTCCACGCCCTGCGTGATGGAGGCGGCCACCCTGGTAGTGTCATCCCCTAGGTTGAAGGAGAACACCACGGCCCCGTCCACCAGCTCCAGGGACACGAAGTCGTGACGGTCATTGTAGCGGCCGTTGTAGAGCAGGAGCCCGTCGGCCCGTCTCGTAGCAAAGCTGATCTTAAGGTGAAGTCTGTGGCGCTGCTTCAAGGCTGGAAAGGTAAGGAAGGAGCCCTTGGCAAACCGCCGGGCGCGGAGCTCGCAGGTCGAGGTGTGGTATAGAGACCTGGTGCAGTTGGAGCAGGTGAAGCCTCCGGACTCAGGGACAGTTTGCTGCTGGGCCTTCCTGGAAGCGAGGGCCCTGGGGACACCCCCTAATATAGCGCTGGAGCTTCTGATGGCGGTGCAGTGGCTACCATGACGGCAGACGCCTTCCACGCAGCGCCCGCTCAGCATGTTCACCTCGCAATTCACGCCTGAGAAAAACAGTGCATGGCGTGCAAAATATGGGAAAAGAAGCTGAGCTGTTTTTTATCGATTTAAAGCGTATCAGGATTGTAAATAATTAAGATTGACGTGAACAGATCAAAGTGTTAGAGACGTTGAAGTTGTTTAAATATTCTTTACAGTGTCTCTTGTCACGGCGAAATATAACTTTTTGCTCCCCAAGAACTTCAGCAATTCCGTCAAGTATCAGTGATTCTTTTGTGCTAAATTAAGCAAACTGTTTACGTACAAGTCGAACGATATATTTTCTCTTTTATTTCTTTGCCGCCCCATTTATTCACACAACTGCCCTCTGCGTACCGGTGTACCCGGGGAGGCACAGGCAGGTGTAGCCGCCTTCCCTAGGCATGCAGGTGCCGTGGTGACCGCAGGGGCTGCTGTAACACAAGTCCACCTCCGTGTCGCACTCGTAGTGACGCTGCATACCCGTGAAACCCTGGGTAAGGGGAAGGGGTGTTAGGAAACCACAGCTATGAAGTGCTAAACGTGTCATCAGATAATAGGGTTCTGATACGCACGCTTTTGAAGTATTTTAAAATAAATAATATAATAATATGTTCATTTCTGTCATTCGGAACAGTTGGAAAAGTCTGAAATATAATTAAGTGTTCACTGCAGGAAATAGATCCTTACTCAAAAAATAATGATCTGTTGTGGATGCAGTTTTAAGCTCCCGTGTCTAACCACACGAATAACACTCAAAGCATTTTGAATTTGTTAGACTACCATTCACTGTGTCTGTTGGAACACGACGCTAATGAAACTAATCATCCTTCTGTTCACTACCAATTAGTTAGAGTAAAAATGCGCTTATCGGAAGAACAATTCTAATATGAGAATGCATTGCCAGAATAATTGATCTTCGTATCACACATTCGGTCGATAGGAAGGCAATATTGCAAACACTTTTTGGAGAATTACTCGACTGTGCGACCAAATTAGTAGACGCTTCAATAAAAGCCTAATTCTGAGGTGTCTATTCTTTTATTTTTTGGCAAAGACAGATCCCAAAACGAATGTTAATTAAGATTGTTCATTATTGTGAAGAAGTGAGTCGCGTAAAGGCCGTTATGCCTTGAGAGCTCACCTCCGGGCAGCGGCAGGCGTGCGTGGTGACGGGGTAGATGGGCCTGAAGAAGACAGTGCTGGAGGAGATGAAGTTGGAGGCGTTGCCAAACTTGAGCACCGTGAGGCATTCCTCGAAGTTCCAGCAGGGTTCTCGCACGCAGAGGTTGTCATCGAAGGGGAGCACCTGGGGGAGGAGGGTGTTAGGGTTGGCTTTACTGGAAGTGATTGAGCACCTGTGGAAGGGTGTGTTAGGGCCGGTTATACTGTACGTGATTGAACACTTGCGGGGGGGATTGTTAGGGCCAGCTCTACGTTAAGGGACTGAGCACCAGCAGATGGGGGTGTTAGAGCCGGCTTTACTGGAAGCGATGGAACACCTGCTGGAGGGGGTGTTAGGGCCGGCTCTACGTTAAGGGACTGAGCACCAGCAGATGGGGGTGTTAGAGCCGGCTTTACTGGAAGCGATGGAACACCTGCTGGAGG
>SDVV010019785.1:0-13452 GCA_016164225.1 Gammarus roeselii
TATATATATCGTAAGCCTGAAAATGACGATCATCCCATAGACATGGTCATACACCGAATGCTGCGTTCCTCTTGATAGAAGAGTGGTCGAAGGGAAAACCCTCCACACACTCCTTTGTTTCCATACACCACACACATACCAATGGATTGAACAAAATAACACTTTTTATCAATTAATACCCGATTTACAGCTTCAATTGACGCCCCCCTAATTTTTATTCATACACGACCAACGTAACCATCAGCCACGCCATCTGTGCCACTTGTATCCCCGAGCATTTCCTCACAATCCAATCCAACGTATGCAGGTGTGTGTCGGTGCCTAGAAATCCCTTGCATTTGCTGGACAAATCTGACGGCGTGGCGAGGTGACATCTTACCGTGGAGGAGCGCATGAACCCATATCACGGCATTCACGGGCCTGTCTCACGTTGCTGCTCCCAGCCTGGTTGATGGGAAGGGATTATTGGAGAACGGTGGCGGTCGCCTGGTCTTGAAGACAAGGAGGAGATGCTTTACTTATACAGAGAACAAAGGGGCTGTAGATACAGTATGAAATGTTGAATGTGTAGTTTGTAAATTACGAGTTGGTACATGGACAGGTGGGTTTTTGCTGATTGGTTGACTTCGGCACGGTTCAGTAGGTGGTAGTTGAAGTGAGAGTAGCGGCGTAGGAAGAGTGTTTCTTCGTTTGTTGCTTGACCTATTGGTGAAGAAAATCTTATGGCAGATACAGTTTTATATACAGAGATCATAGCATGTAAGATGTGTATTATTTAGAAATGAGCTTTTGCTGCACAGTGTTTGCATTGCAAGGGCGATTTGAGTAAATGTATTTGGATTTGTGATGTTCGTCCTACTTGATGTTTTTCTCTTCTTATGGATTACCTGAACAACATGATTTTTATTTTAACACGACCAGTGTTTTGCTCTTATGACTTTTTTTCTGGATAGAGTAATCGTAGAAAGTACGAGGGTAGTTTGGCTGTAGAGATAGGGTTAAATGGTTTGGTTCTTAAAAAAAATATCCTATAATATTGAAACGCTGGAAACCTTCACAAAAGTCATTCGACCTATTGTACGCATCTGATGATTTGAGGGAAATCAAATTGATTGATTTAAGTATAATATTTGAAGTTTTCAGTAGACGGCTCTGCGAAATAAGCTTGCTGTATCCGAGCATACATTGATCACACTGTTACTCATTGAAGTAGTACACTCACTCACGATCGAAGCTGTTCCAAAAATAAACAACAAAATGCAATAAACAGTAGTCCTTTGCCTTTGAAATAGCTTAGAACATACACTGATGTTCACTATAATATAACCTTTTTAAGTTTGACACGCATTGTGTTGTGGCTATGTTGTCCCATCCCATGCTGCGTGTGACACCAAATATGTTCTGGTATCACACGCTGCACAGGGCTTCGTAGTTCATAAGCCGTGTAAATAACACGTTTCATCAGTCCAAATCTATATTTCTCAATAAACTTAAACTCAGTAATGACAATAACTTTAAAAAAATGAAAACATTAGGTGTAATAATTTCCATTTATAATTCCGAAATTAACTATTTTACTTTGTAAATGCAATATTTTACTTTGTAAATGGAATTCAACCATTGCTTAAGGTAACCTCACTTACGATTACCGAAGAAAAAAAATATCCTTTTTCCGACGTCAATATACGTTTGGGAAATATGTTCGGACATCTCCATCCCAGGTCAAGGCTTGTTTGGAAAACATGCTCTCGGATAAGTTATCCTTCTGACGTCAAAATCCTTTGGGAAATATTGATGCTCGGATACTTCCTTCCGACAACAAGACTCGTTAGGGAAATAGGCTCGGACATCTTTTTTCGACATCAAAAATCGTTTGGGAAATATGCTCGGATACTTCTTTCCGACGTCACGACTCGTTATGAAAACAAGCTCGGATAACTCCTTCCGACATCAAAATTCGTTTGGTAAATGTGCTCAGGTATCTAATTCTGATGAATATACGGTGATGCGTGTATCCGCCATCTGTGACATTGTATTAATTTCCGATCATATTTCGATCTGGGGATGGAGGTGTTGTGGATGTACAGTACAGGGCAAATCTGATCAGAGATAAAATCTTTGCTGGAGTCAGGGTCGCCTCATTCATGAAGGATTTCTCACGTTTCGTCCGAGCCATATCTCTCCGGGAGGTGACAAATTATTGCTGGCGATGTTTTGGGCGGTTTGTCCAGGAGGGGGAAGATGAATCCTCACATCTTGATGAGAGATTTTGTGGACGGAGGATTTCTAGAGATGTCCTCACGTTCTTTGAGAAACATGCTATTAACAATACTTGGAAGTTGCACTATTGAGTGTCGTACAACGTAACGAATGAAGATGCACATTCAGCTGATTTTGTCAACGTTTCAGTCGAAAAATGGAACGATGTAATGGAGAAATGTACCGAGAAAAGTAGTTTGTACGACACTGACAGTATGATACTACAAGCCCTGTTGTTAATCAGGACAAAATAATACATGGGAAGTTGTCAACAATGCGTGTAGTTGGTGGCTTAATGTGCAGTTGCTAGTTTAGCTCTATCTACACACTTTTGTGCTTTAATATGTCATTTTCTAGCAAATTCTTTCAATTGCTCGGATGAAAATACGATTGATCAATGATCGAAACATATCCTAGAATTTACTGATGTGACTACTATTGTTATATTTCATACTTTGTATCCATGTTACAAATAAATATGAATAGAATGTATCGTCATTCAGTGTGGGGAACCATATCAATATTTTTTTTCATCTGACGGTACATCTATTTTAATATTTTTCTCAGATATATTTTGACGGGCTTCTCAGCTCCAGCTTCCAATACTGGAGCACCAGGAGGTATGTCACAGCCTTATGAGGAACCTCAGACCTCCTAACATATCACAGCCTTGTAAGGTACCTCGACCTTCTAATATTACTCAGCAGTCGACTTTCAACAAGATGGAATGAACCACCGAGAGCATGAAAGGACTTTTTTGTCAAGTAATTGTGCTGGACAGATGCATTGACAAACAAATGTTTCATCGCTTAGGTGGTGTTCAGGCAGTTTTCATAACATCCATACATATGCTACAGAAAAAAATACTTTGCTTGTAATGAAACCAATGAATATATATCAGATACTTGGATGAAAACACTCTAAAATATTATATTTATTGAGCTGTTGTTTGTCATTTTTTCATATTTCAAGATGTAAATAAAATGATCATCCATGGCTGGACAAAAATATGAATATTCAAATAAAAAATATTCAAGTAAATTCAGGCCACACTTACTTAACGTTTGTGTACAATATTGTTACGAGTACTTCTGATTCTTCGAGCACATTTGAAATTCTTGAATTTAATATCTGACTTTGTTCATAATTGTGTGTAGTTTTACGCTGAAACTTACTTTCAAAAAACGAGAAGCATATCAGAGGTTGAACATCCATTGTTAACTGTGTCAAATGACATTTATCAGTTCCAGTTCACGGCATAACATGTCAGTGTGTTATTGATTAATTTATTATATTTCTACCTCGGAAACCAGTACAACAACATAGATGATATGTTCAATTAAGATCCAGCAATTTTACTGACACCTGGCAATATTATAGATAATCCATGATAACATTTTCAAACCCTTGATGAACGATTGGTTCCAACATTTGTATAGAAATATACTGAAACATCGATGTATAATTCTGTTTCCTCTTTTTGTGTGAGGAAGCGTACATAAAAATGTACAAACTCGTTAAATAGATGTTGGAATCGAAACGCGAAATGAGGTACTGATGCTAACGGTGTGAATAAAAACCAAAGGTTAAAACGTCATTCCAAATTGTGTTATTCCAAATTCATATTTGAATCTTCCATGATAAGGATGACATTTTGTTTGGAGAATCACCTATTCCGTTTACATATTTATGTTATCACATTTATGATGCTGGGAACCTTTTGCTCGAGATATTTTTCCGCAATTCCCTAGCACCTGCTCGCAATATCGGTTGGCGACAGGAAATATTTAGCAACTTTGACAGGGTACGAAGTTGGGAAATATTCTTCCATACACCAACTTGCCTTTTTACCCGACGCCCTAATAGACCACGAGCCGACAGCAACCTTAAATAAAACGGTTACCGAATGCTACTTCGTGTTCGAGCACGTTAGAAACGGTGTAGAGTGACAGGAAAGGCGAGGCGTCCCACGGAATACGATTGACGGGAACTGGTGAGTCGCAGGTCAAGTATTCCTAGTCACTCTGTGATACTAGGCTGTACTGAATCACTGAAATACTAGCACTACACTATTGTGCAGTCAACGCAATAAAGTAATGCTGCAGGTGTCTGCATGATAGTCAATAACGTTGAAATTTGGATTTTATTTCATAAAATGTTGATGATGTTGGGAAAATACTGAATGATGACAATGAACATGCAATTCTTGCAAAAGGTCATGACATACCAACGCGCGAGCTTAATGATTGTCATTCTGGGTATGAAACTGAATGATGGAAGTCAACCTTTTCATCGAGCATGACCATTAGGCTACAATATAGAGGGACGATCTGGTAAATGGGTATATTGAGTCCCTGATTTAGAAATCGTTTCTGAACATATTTTCTTTATTTGATCACCATGTTACGTGTTACGATTGGTAAATATAAATAATTTTTCACTCTATGGGATGGATAAATAAAAATATAAAAAAAATGCCTTGCTATGCGATGTTCAAAATCTAACCGGTATTTGTTAATGCGTGAAAACGTCCATTTATTTGCAAGGGTTGAAAATAGTTGTCCCAAGGGACAACACGCGACAATCAGAAGTGTCACAACTTTTCAAATAAGTGTTTACATTAATTTTTGTAACATTTTATTTTTATGCTAAATATCTGATGTTATGCTTTTCAGTATAGGGGGATGCAGTGAGCGGCTGGACATTTGAAAGTTTATATGCGTCACGAAAAATGTTTGAGATGAATATTTTGATTATAATTTTGCAGTAAATTTATTTCGTTTCGTGTTCTATCGTGATGTGTGATATGCTCTGCGCAACACACGGAAGGTCGTGAAATCAAGATAATGTCACTGCCCGCTATTGTTGAGGATGTAAATAATAACCAAACTCATTCCAAACTATTATTCTACATCAAGAAACTAGAGATGTTTCAGACCGTGTGATTGTCTTTGCTTATTCAACGGAAACAAACTCTGTTCAGTAGCAGCCCGAAATATATAATTTATCATGTGATTACACGCATAACACAGCTACGGACGATATGTCGAGAATATTGTATAAACTAACACCGATGTTTTGAGTTGAGTACCTACACCAATCATTACATTGTATTTTCAAACTATGTGAGTGTTGATTCGAATCCATCATCGTCACCTACACGAATAGTTCGTTGAGACAAGAAAAAAGAATGTTAGAAACCTACTTGTAATACCTTGTAACATCATTAAACTAGTCTTGCGTGAATGCAAATTTATTTTTATAGTTCCATTCAATATCCAATTGTTCGTCCATCAGTAATGGTATTCGAAAGCTAAACTAAACCCTTCTCCCTCTCAAAATGTTAATGTGTACTTCTGATAATGACAATCGACCAATACCCATGGACGTAGACACAAGGCCGCATCTCCATAGAGGGTGTGTTGGAAGACAAGAACCTCCTCATACGCCTTTCCTTATACTCATAACTAAAAACTCGTTGGAATACGACGATTGACTACTCTTTCTTAGTCATTAATGATGGTCAACTTGACCATCTACCGCGCCATCCGTGCCACCCATGCCTTCGAATATTTCCTCACGATTTGCTGTATGCAGGTGTGTACCCCTACCTAGAAATCCCGTGGATTTGTCGGACAAATCTGACGGCGAGGCAAGGTGACGTCTTGCTGGAGGGCAGCGCATGAACTCGGATCCCAGCATTCAGGGACCTGTCTCACGTTCCAGCCCTAATCTTTGTTAAAGGAACAGTATTGTGCAGACGAAGGCTGCATTTTCGTTTGATTCCTGACTTTTGATGAGAAAAAAAGAAGTGACCGATTATATAGGAGATTCTGCATGGGATGTGTGTATTTTCGTTTGATGCTAGACATGCGAGAAACAATTATATTGTAGTTAAAGTGTGATATGCAAAGATCCTCATTGCATGAAAAGCGTGAAAACCTTCTTCAACATATCAAAACAAACAATTGTACGGATAAAATTTGGAGTTTAGAAATAGTTTGACAGCGATGCAAATTGTTAGACATTTTGTCTATAAGTCTGGCCTATTATTATAAACTCATTTGATCCCGTTGCGAATGTTAAATGTTCGACTCCTGATCAGTTCAAATGGAAATTGAACAAAAATATTTGACAATCAAACAAATTCAACGTCTGACATCGTTTTACAGTAGTTAATATAGTGACGAAAACGCAAATGGGACAATGTAATGATTAGGAAGTATCTAATTACATTGCATGTCGGACTTAGCCTCTATGTAACTCGGACATTGTAATTATTAGGTACTTGTAGGTCCAGATTATTACTTTTGCGGCCATTTTAATTACTTTTCCGGTATACGAAACGCAAATTGGGCAATATTATGAATAAGGTGTATGTTATTATTTTGTGAGTCCGACAGAACCCCTATATTGCTCGGACATTGTAATTATTCTGAGCTGGTCGATCCAGTAAATTACTTTTGCGGTCAAGTTAAATACTGTTGTGTGTCCCTAAACGCAATTGTCACTAGCTCGCATTGGGAGACCTCTATTGGTGAATGTCATGCAAAGATCTAATCTCTACTCGCAATCCTCTCGGACATGCAGTAGGGTGTGCCTTTAATCACTTGCCGTGTTCGGTAGGAATATCGTTGTGATTAATTGAACACGCAGTAGGGTGTACATATAATCACTTGACACGTGGCTGGTAGGATTATCGTTATAATATGTTTGGACATGCAGAAGGGGACCTCGGCTGGCTTACGGCAGGCTTAAGGCTGGGTTACGCTTACGGGATGTCTTACGACGGGCTTACGGCTGGGTTTTGCATCCTCTTTTCCCCTTGTATGTATATTTCTTTTCAGATTTTTGTCAGGGCTCATCGTTGAGATTCAATTAGTAGGCGCTAATACATTCACGTATTTTAAAACCGTATGTCTGAGGATAATGAAACAAGTTTGAGATTATTTTTATTTATTACATAGATACATGGTAACATAGAAACATCAATCTATTTATCGTTATTTTAAGGTTGGTTACCTTTGGGAGAAGTGTATGCAACACTTTCAATCCTAACCTTGTTATCAAAACTTGTTTTTAGTCTTCAGCGAGCTTTTTCTCGACGCCGCTAGTTTTTCAATTATAGTTGCATGTTTATGATATCGGATATTTCAGTTTTTTTTACTGGAATCAACATTACCATTCACTATATTCCCGCACTGTTCCGAAATATACATAATTCTCCTAGCACTCAAACGTTTGAGACATGATTCTATCTCTTCATGTTTCATTACCAACAATTTTGAAACAAAATATGATATACATTTTATTCTATTGTACAATTTTACACTTCTTATACATGATACCCTTTCATTATCCCATTTGATAATTCGTTTCTCTTCAACATTAGCAGGTTTTTCTTCGCATGACATCTCCTCGATATCACTATCACACGTTTCAATATCACTGTCACTGGTATCCATTCCACACAAAGTATCCCACGTTTTCTCCATATCATCATTAAATTCCATTTCGTCTAAGGTTTGGGTGTACTCCCCCCTCCCCCGTAGAACATCAAAACATTCTACGTTTGGACGTTAGTGGCATCACTCTTTATTTACTGCTCGCACTCTGTCGATCACTGTCCATATCATAATTTTGAAAACCCTGTTCCGGCTTATTATGTTTTTTCAATACACCCGTTGCATCCTTAGAGCTTTTATTTCCTCTTTCATTTGCAAGATAATCATATTCAATATAATGGTATCCTTTGAGATGACGCCAAAACCCAAATGTAGAGCTTGACTTGCATAGTTTTGTCTCTACACTGCAAATAACACATATCCCCGCATTATCCTTTCTTTTCAAATATTTCCATATCAAACTTGGCGACATCCTGCTACATCGAAAGCACTCCTTTAACTGAATGAGTACAAATCTGAGTTCAATTTCATATATACTTTTACATGCATATACAGGAGCATTAGCGTCACAGTGGCGGCACATGTGTCAGCACAGTGCATGTATACAGGGTCGTTAGTCTCACTGTGTCGGCATATGTGTCGACACAATGCATATATATAGGGTCGTTATTCTCACTATGTCGGCAAATGTGTCGACACAATGCATGTATACATAGTCGTTAGCCTCACTGTGTCGGCACATGTGTCGACACAAGGCATATACACAGAGTCACTGGCCTCACTGTGTCGGTACATGTGTCGACACAATGCATATATACAGAGTCGTTAGCCTCACTGTTTCGGCACATGTTTCGACACAATGCATATATACATGTGTCGACACCATGTAGGCATTTGCACACTTTTTGTGGAAAAAGGGTTACCATACACTGCCAGATGCATTAATACCTAGGCAACCTAGCCTAACCAACTTAATCAAGTAATTATGTCCCATCGTTTGTGATTTCCTGCTCACGTATGATACTTATTCATCCATTTATGATATATTCATATCAAATCCCTCTACATCGCTCCATTTTTTGAAGTTGTTTCAATATCACGCACAATGTAGACACACACACATATTTGTATGCATATACAGTGGCGGTTAACATATGTAGAATTTTCCCAGTTGAACAACATCCCTCAATTTTGTTACAAAATATTTAGTGTGGATCAGCTCCACGGCAAGTTAGGTTGATAGATCTACTAATCATCCTAACCTAACCTAACCTATTCTATCCATGAATAATGTATTATCGATCGACTTTTCATGCTTACATAGAATTGTTTCAGTGTTTTAGGACTGATTCATAACAAATATCTCCACTTGACTCCACATTTTGAACTATCCTTTGCAGTTTGGATTCACACTTCCAATTTGGTTCTAGTAAATTTCGTCCATTATTTCAAGTTAATTACATCGTTTTTTTTTAATGTTATAGCTGTTTTCATATGTTTTTTAATTTTGATTTGACACAATCCTAAATCATTTCTGAATGTTATTCACACGCATCAAGAACTTAACCTAACCTAACCTTATGTATGGTATTCAGTCATTGATATATACATATGTACCCCTCCACATGGTTCTTTATAAGACTTTCTCCTATTTTTTTCTATTTCGTGGTCACTCACGACTTATATTAGTTTGCAAAGAAGCCAGATTTTAAATCTTAGATAGTTTGAATGTTACAAGTATTTC
Organism: Gammarus roeselii; assembly: GCA_016164225.1. Lineage (NCBI taxonomy): Eukaryota > Metazoa > Arthropoda > Malacostraca > Amphipoda > Gammaridae > Gammarus > Gammarus roeselii. The sequence continues at coordinate 9,409 of SDVV010019785.1, forward strand.
ATATTTGTATCCAGTTTCACACAAACGAACACTTCGTCTCACTAAGTCTACCATATTTACTTCAATATCTCCTGTCACTACATCCTCTGACGACTTGCTCTGCTGATTTGCCTTTTCTTTCCTATAATTTACATATTCTTGACGATGTCATCGTTTCAGATGTCGCTACACATCACTTGTGGATGTATGTTTACTGATTTTTTTTCCACAGATTGCAAACCCCTGCTACCCCATTACTTTCGAACAAACGAAGACTCAAGCTTTATCCCATCCTTCCACAACTGAATCACAATCTTGTCTGAGCAAGATTTGATCAGATTAAATTTTTATCTACAAATCTGTAACACTAATGGAACATTCAACCCCCCCCCCCAAGATTGGTTTATGGCAATGTTCAAATTTGTTATGAGCGACATTTGTGTTTCGTTTCAAACCGTGAAACATATTCTTCTACTGATTTCGACAATTCGATGTTACCTCCGACTGACACGATGTATGCAATTCATATCTTGACCTATGAGTTTTAGGAAAATATAAACATTTGATTAAGGATTGACATGGTTTTTCACTGTAATATTAGTATTAATTACAGATCTTGCTGGATTCATCAATACATTCTAACTATTTTTTTTATTTGTAACGGCATGGTTCGTACACGAACCATACCCATCATCACGTTGTTTCAGTTTCCTCTCAAAAGTCTTCATATACTCCAGCATAAATTAGATGCAAATACCGAAAGCTGTTCCGTTTTTTTGTCCACAAATGTAGTGTTTCTTCTTCTTAAACCTTAGTTGTTCGAAACTTCTCCAATTCAAAGTCTTACTGATCTTCATCATTGAGGAATTGTTGCATACGTTCTAGATTTTCTTTTGTTGTTTGCTAAAATCCGTTTCCCACTACCTCAGCTTTATTACTGTCGTGATGATTCCCCACTTGGATCATATCAATTTCGAGACTTGATTTCTTTTTTACCTTGAACTTTGTTGCATAAGACTGTAGCCCGTCGACATTAGGGACACAAATCCGACTTCTTTTTTCCTTCATCCATGTATGAATATCTCCCACTCTTTTTATTCTTATTTTACCCAATCTGAGATAATTGATATTTTCAATACTAGTCAATATTCATTCGATCCGACTCATATCATCTTCGGAGATTACTTCTTCTAATACACGTCAACTATTTTTTGGCACGTGAACATCCATTGTTGTCTTTTTGAGGATAAGCCGTTCAGTTCCACTTACAATCAACGTAACACTAACTTCAATCTCAGCATGCAGCTTGCTATTATAATGCAAATGCATGTTTTTTTTGGCAAAGCATTTGGCTTATCATCGCTCGCTTGATCATCATCTGTTCATGTATGTATGTACGTGTATAGGGGCTTGTACGTATGTGCATGTGTATGTTCAAGCGTATGTACGTTTAAATGAATTAAAAAAACGGATAGTAGAATTTTAAATTCAATACAATTTTAAAATTCAAATTGCAATAAAATTTCACATTTTTTGACGCCCGGACCATTCTTCAGTCACCAAGTTATCACTTTAATATACAGACTTGACTTTGTCCGGGCGTCGAAAATATGTGAAATTTTCTTGAAATTTGAATTTTAAAATGTATTGAATTTCAAATTTTGTTATCCCTTTTTTAACTCATGTATAAGTACATACGCTTGAACATACACATGCACATACGTACACACCCCCATACACGAACATTTATACATACATACACAGATGATGATGCAGGCGAGCGATGATAGGCCAAATGTTTTGAAAAAAAAAACATGCAATCGCATTATAATAGCAAGCTGCATGCCGATATTGGAGTCAGTGTTACGTTACGGCGGCATTTGTACTAAAATTACATTGCATTTTTTTGCGTGATTCACCATCAACGCTATATGACCTAATCTGTGCTAGCAGTTATATTTGAAACAGCAACTGTGATTTATGTTTGACACTTCGTCTTCTGTACACGTAGCTTTTCTCATTGTTACTTTGGTGTATATATGTCATGTTGCTTTGTGTTGGGATATAAACTCTGTGAGTCGGTCGACACTTATATCTAACAATCGATATCCTAGCAGAAGTGGACCAGCATTTGCATATTTTTCATACTTTATATATATGACTTGAAAGTGTTAATGGAGTATTGCGGTTATTTGTGTGATAGCTTTGGCAACGTACTGCAGGACAAGTTTTCATTTATTTATAATACGTTTTTCGTTTTTCACTGTCCGAATAATGCTATACCGTGTGGATATTTTGTTCACGGATAACTCTCAATTTTTTGTTATTGAGAAACTGAAAGCATGTCCGAAACCAAATGCAGTCCTCGTTGAGGAATATCTGAATATGATGCATCTGATATCCGATAGTTATCCTTTCTTCAAGAAATTTTTATGATGCTGTAAGAAGCATAAAATACTTGTCTCTCATGACATTTCTAGCCTTTACAGTAATTTGAACGCTCGTTTTTTTCACAAAGCAAGCAAACTCAATGAGTATCCAGGATAGCTTATTAAAAAAAATCTGCCCTTGATTTATTATTTTTCTTAGTTTCTAATGTGTACCTTGAAAACCATCGGAACTCAGCACAGGCGTGCAATTGTTGAAATAATGCACCTGGTTGCATATTGTGTTTGCCTGCTCTGTGAAACAAATCCGTATATTCAAGATCATGCAACCGCTGGAAACATCGGAAGACAAGTACTCTGGGATATGTTTAAAATGTCACTCTCGTTTATGGTCCTAATATTTTAGGAGTCTTGATATCAAGAGAAATGTGTTATTTTCCGTCCCGTTACATCCAACGGGGATATTCAGACACTACAAATAAGGAAAACATCTCTGCAAATCAGTTCATTGCGGTCCCCGCACATCACTCCATCGCCCTCTCTGCACATCAGTTCTTTGCGTTCCCCGCACATCACTCCATCGCCCTCTCTGCACATCAGTTCATCGCACTTGAAAGGCTCAGCACAGGGCAAAGCATCACATCCTTAGGAACTTCGATTCCTTCTACAGCTGCGCTCGTCCGACGAACCCCCCGCCAAGTAGGCTGTAACCGCAGCCTTCCTGCCTTCGCCCTCACCTCTCAGCTGACCTGGACCAAGAAGGGCCTTCAAGAGTCGGCCTTGCCTGGACACACCCCATCACAGCTGATTTATATACTCGCGCTAATCCTGGACTTGACTCTGGAAATCGTACAAAAAAAACTCATCTTTGGAAGACTCTTTCAAGCTACAGGTTGTCTGGTTATCAAAGTAATGTTTCAATTCATGTTTACTTTAGCGTTTCAATGCGTGTATACTTAAATGTTCTCGATGGTGCGCACTCGAAACATTTTATCCTACATTCAAATAGCACTTGTTATAATATTGCTTTAGTGCCGAAATATTTCTTAGAGTGACACTAAATAGTGTATTATGAGTGTTAAGCGCCAAAGAAAAATGATGTTCTCTTGTGCTGGGATGACCAGAAACTTATCCTACAAGTGACTTACTCTGTCGGCAGCATCAGACTGACGCCGACTAACATCAGGAAAACAACTATTTCCACTCTGTAAAAACAAGTGTCATTAGTTCCATTGTGTTCTATTAGTTCAATTTCTATCTTAACTTAGTTTATGTTTATTTCAGCTGTGCTCATATTACTTGTTTGTACTTTATCAATGTTATTAAGGGTATAGGTATACTGATTTCGAACATCTCGAATGAAACTGCTATTGTCACTGCATAATTAAAACAACTGAAAGCACAAATCAGTCGTGCCTCCGATGGCTTATCTCAAACAGAGACGGTCTCATCCAATGGCTTATCCATGACAGAGACAGTCAACATGGATACCCGATTGCTAGCTGTTGAATTAAAATTGGAAAACGTGCTGAAACAATTTCATGAATTTAAAGATCTGATAAGCAGCGAAATAGCAGCAGTCAAAGAAACTGTCGAGACCACCCAAAATCAAGTGAAAGAACTTCAAGTGCACCTAGACTCCGAATTCGCCAAGAAGGTTTCAGCTCTAGACGCTGAG
>SDVV010019786.1:0-13451 GCA_016164225.1 Gammarus roeselii
TATTTATAACACGGTGGAATACATCTTAGTATAACACGGTAGGGAAACATCTTAGCATAAGCATAACACGGTAGAGAAACCTCTTAGTATAACACGGTAAGACACTTATTAGTTTGACACGGCAGATATATCTTAGTATAACACGGTAGGATACATCTTAGTAAAACACGTCAGGACACTTATTAGTATGACACGGCAGGATACATCTTAGTATGACGCGGTAGGATACATCTTGGTATACCATGGTAGGATACATCTTAGAAGATGGGACAATCGAGCCTTAAATCCAAACAGGATCGAAGTGCCCTTTGTCAAACGCGATTCCCAACTAACATTCAAGAATGAAAAGAACAATATTTTTCTGACATGGCAACAATTCGTGGGTGCCTGACATAGTCTACATTTTGTTTGAAGCCCTTTTGTTTGAGTATTCGGAAATTGTTTCCTATTTATCACCCATAACTTCCCAAACAATTGATTAATATACTTATTGTATATTAGGGAGCTTGGAATGGTCGGATAATGGGGTCTTTTGAATCTAATTTTCCTCATAGAAATAATCGAATATGGCGGCTGCTCATAATCTCAAATAATTTCATAATTTTACATTGATATTTTTTTCTCTCGATTATCTTGTCTAAGTATCACTTATGACGATCAACTGGAAACATTTGCTAGCTACATTACGAGCATATTTTTGCAACCCTACTTAACCTAACTTAGGGGCGCATAACGAAGCCAAGCATAACTCGCACTGTTGCCCTGCGGGTTAGAAATGAATGATTCGTTCCTCTGCCTGACGTGAACAAGATTTCGAAAAACTCAACCAATGTTCGGAAGCGTAACAGATGCCATTCAATGGTGTAAAATGAACAGTTATGCACATGGGGTGTCGCAATAGCAACTTCAACCACACGATGGCAGGAAGCGATCTTGCAACTGCTGACCAGCAGAGAGACTTGGGCGTCCTTATCTCGTAAGATATGAAATGGAACACGCAGGTCGAAGAAAGTTACAGGATAGCTAACCGTAACCTTGGTTACATCTCCCGTAACTTCCTCTGCAAGACGAAAGACATTAAATTGCCGTTGTACACGTCCCTCGTCCGTCCCCACCTCGAATATGAAGTCCAATTCTGGTCTCCACACATGAGGGGGGGCATAGCCAAGCTAGAACGCATCCAGCATCGTGCTACTAAGCTCATCCCGCAGCTACGCCACCACAGCTACGGGGATAGGCTGAAGAAGCTTGGCCTCATCACCCTTGAGCAACAAAAATTGAAAGGCCAGCTCATTGAAACCTTCAAATACCCGAAGGGACTCAACAACGTGAGCCCTGTCGGTCGATTCGACAGGGATCACAACATTCGTACTCGAAATAACTGGGCGAAATTTGTGGAAAAACGTTTCGCTACGACTATAGCGCAACACTTTTTCCCGATCGCAATTTCGCGAATTTGGAGCCAATCAGGAAATTCGCGCAATTCGCGAATTTCACGATTGGCTCTGAATCCGTGGATACGCGCTCGACAAACACTGGGATGCGTAAATCAGGGCCACTGTTACTCTGTGTGAGCCCGTAACGGCTACTTGCAATCGCCCGTCCCGCTATCCTGCGAAACCATCTGCTGCCACAAGCCTTAAAAACGGGACAAGCAGGTGCAGGGACTATGGTATCCTGTGAATCGAAACCGCTTAGGAGGAGAGCCTGTTCAAACTATATGCGGCGGTGAAGACTCAAAGGGATACCATATATTTTGACTCTTTATTTTTATTATTCTTATTTGGTACAATCACCACCCTTACTGTGTATTAGGTGAGTCTGACGGCGACTCAGCGGCACTGCCGATGAGCATTCACCCACAACCTCATGGTATACGAAAATCGAACCTCCTCCAAGAGGAGAGCCAGTGTTCAACTCAAAGTACGGCGTAGATTCGACGGATATCATCCATTGGTGAGGCAATGAGTATCTTTCTATGGAGGGACCTTGCCAACACAATGTTAGACTCCCTTTTTTTCTCTTCTATTCTCCGTGTCAGGAGGGGAGAAGAAAGAAGAAAAAAGACGGAAATTATTATTACCACCATTTCTCTTTCTTTTTGTTCGTTCCTCCATGTGTGAGGAGGAAAGGAAAGAGAAGAAAGGATAGCTAGCAATTAACTGCAAAACTGTGTTGCCCGTGGTTGACAGCGCTGGTTACCTAGTGAAACAGTGTTCCCTGGAGATGCTCCTCTTGTATCTCACTTCGAAATATATAATACACTTTTGCACCTAATGCAACCCTATTCCTAGAGATGCCCCTCCGGCATCTCACCTTGAAATTCATTCCTCGGTGTAGTGTGAAAAGCTAACCGACTTTTCTTCTGTAGCACATATTTGGGCGGGACCTGGTACAGCAGGGAGTGAAGCAACATATAACTGCTTACCTCCTTTCCACAAAATTCAAATATTGGGTATTTTATTTTTCGGACTAAATTCTGAGATAACCTTATTTCAAAATTTGAATTCTCTGCTTCCTGGCTAAACACAGAAGCTGCTACATGCAACTCTTTTCCTAGAAGATGACAATGCCAATTTAAAAAATTTAATATAAATTTTTGTCTGTTTTGGACTATATTCTGTGATAACTGTTTTCTTTTCAAAATTAAAATACCTGTGTTTCTTTTGACTAAACTCACATCATGCGCTTATCAAAATTTCACACCACTTTTGAAAATTTCGACCAAGACTCTAGATCAGAAAAGAGCAGGTCTCTCTCTAGTAAATATCACTCCGACGTCTAACCTTGAAGTGCGGCAGCCTTCAAAGAACTACTTGCGTACAGAAGACTTAATCTTCTGAGCACATGGGGGAGGACCACTACCCATGCAACTTTGCGTGGTGCTCCTCCTGAACGTGCACATACTTGTCAACCTCTGGAGCAAACCGACAGACAGCCCTCGAGGAAACGTACAAGCCCGTTGTTCAACCATCTGAGATGCGACCGCCTGAAATTTAATTACTTCTCATAGTCTCTATTCGCCCCGTTCCTGAAAATATTATCTGACACTCGACCGTTTTTTCACCGGGGCTGAAATGCCCCGGGTAGTAGTAGTTATGATGGTAGTTGTGGGTTTTCTCTTTTCTATCCTTACAACCTTTCTTTTCCTGTATGTGTTCGTAAATTTCTAAAGGTTCGTTTACCATCCCACACCCTTCTTTCAGGGAAGCACTCGACACGAGCACTCGTGCTCGTTTTGTATCCTTCCTCTAATCTAATCTACTTCTACTACTACTAATACTACTAAGTTCAAAAATGGCAAAGTTCAAGTTCAGAAGAAGGATTTTCAGCACTGAAAAGGGAAACTTTATACCCTCCACACACGATGTTCAAAGTCTTGAAATCCTTGAGCCTTTTAATCGATGAGTCAGTCCTCCTCTGGATGTCAGTCATTGAACACGTACTCTCCTGCGTGCTTATTGGCTTGAGTCCCGAGGAGGCGTGACTCATCGTTCAAACGTCTCAAGGTTTTCGGGACTTTGAAGATCGTGTGCGGATTGTATTACACGCACAATCATTGCAAGATAGTCAGGTGCACCTCTTGACAACTATTCAACATGGGGTAATCGACAATTTTTAGACCCTAATTTTATAGCGAGTTGGATTTTCATACAAATTTTCCAGTAAAATCTTTTTTAACATTGAAATACATATATTGTATAGCATAGGGACGAACTAGCAGAGGAGTACTCAGGCATGCAGTCGGTGAAGCCCCAACAAGTTTATCACACCTGCTCTGTGATATCTGCTTGATACATTTGCACACATGTATTGCAGCCAAGGAAAAATTGCCCTGTCACTGACCAATTCAAAACTTTTCCAAAAATAAAAATAAATGCTCACAAAGAAGCATGGGAAGTACGTGCATAGATATTTTCTCATTCTATGGTTAGTTCAGAATTTTACATGAAACAGTTGAACGTTGGATCAGCCTAACATTGGATCAGTCAAATATTAGATCAGCCTAAGATTGGATCAGTCAATCATTGTATCAGTCAAACATTGGATCAGTCAAACATTGGATCAGTCAATCATTGGATCAGTCAAACATTGGATCAGTCAAGAAACGCAATCTCCCTACCCCGTCCTCCTGACCTTCAACAGCTGACGAGTGGACGCAATCGGCAGCAGCGGGGCTGATAGGCCCTCCTCATCACTCCCGCAACAGGGAAAAATCGAGAAAAAATACCAAACAATATCAAAGAGCGACACCAAAGAGTCGATGACGACAGACCTGATGACTAATCATAAATATAGTTGCATTAATAGTGATAGTTGCTTATCTAGAACTCATCCAGTTAACCAATTGGACCAAGCAACAGATTGAGCCCACGCCAAATACTGAGACACTATAAACAAACTTCTTCCTCAATTTATAATGACATGCAAATTGTTGAAAAGTCATTACGCAGAATGTGTTATCTAATTTAGAGAGAAATTTATGTAAAGAAAATACGTCTTATATCAATTTCTCAAAAGACATACAAATCTCATTTATTCAACATCCGGTCCACGTCCAATCACGTGTTGCAGGTGTGTTTGTAATATCGTGTAATGGTATTCAGCTTAAGCCGAGATACAGCACCGGATTTCAATCATCGCCCATCTTATATTTTATTCCTTTACTCCCGCATGTCAAGGAATGCAGTGCCGGACGCTGAACTGGGAATTACTTTCTCTCGTGTACTGCCTTCACAAACTCACCTATTACTTATTACTTGGAGTACCGAGGGGTTGTGTACTCCGGCTGACTGTCTAAGGTATCTTATTAAAGTATTCAACAGATAACGTCATTTTGTAACACATGTCAGTCAGGACTGTTTCAGATGCGGTTGCTCATCAGTGGCTGTTTCAGACGCGGCTGCACGTCAGTAGCTGTTTCAGATGCGGCTGCACGTCAGTAGCTGTTTCAGATGCGGCTACACGTCAGTACCTGTTTCAGATGCGGCTGCACGTCAGTAGCTGTTTCAGATGCGGCTGCACGTCAGTAGCTGTTTCAGATACGGCTGCACGTCAGTAGCTGTTTCAGATGCGGCTGCACGTCAGTAGCTGTTTCAGATGCGGCTGCACGTCAGTCGCTGTTTCAGATGCGGCTTCGCGTCAGTACCTGTTTCACAAAACTCCGTAGGAACACTTCTTTGGAGCGAGGCTGTTCATTACCTTGTCGTGGCAGTTTGGTGCCACACGAAGTAGTGCAATACTTCTCTCTGAATTCCTCTATTGCCTACACAAAGAAGCCACCATGTATTGCAAGGACTACTCTTGTATGTCATATTGGCAAGCAATCTATCAATGACAGCAAAATTGAGCAAATTTTGGGGGTTTGTAGAACATGACCTATAGATTACCAGGAGCTTCACATCATAGTTCAATCTGGTACAGCACATGGACAACAAAGCTATTGAATTGTGAGGTCACAACGCAGCATCAAAATTCGCCGGAATGCCTTCCTCCTATAAACGTGTAGTGTCGGAAGGAAGAAAACACACGCGAAGCCAAGAGGGCTTCGCGTGTGTTTGCTCTCCGTCTTTACCTCTAGGGTAGGGACAGCAATCCAGGGTCTTTCGCCACCCTGTTCCCACGTCTTCAACCCGTGTATGGGGACGAGAGAGACTTCGGAGGCTGAGTAGATCTCTGGGTATCTGCAAATTGTTACGTGTGGCGGTGAAGGGTCACACAAGGCGAGCCCCATTGGAGACGCAGAAGGTTCACTTCTAACACAATTTTAACGGTTGAACCGAATTGCCCTTTCGAATCTTAGTTCTAGTAGATCCCTGTTATTCCATAATCCCTACTAAGACCTGTTGTAAAATGTGTTACGAATCAGTTGTTCAAATGATAGAACAATAGCTATGGTTCAACGTTAGAAAATAAAGTCTATCCCTACTCCACTCTAGTTTTGTCTGTTTTTGTTCAGTTTGTATGTGTTTCGATCCTGTCTGTATCTACTGCGGTGTAGATGATATCAGCTTTTGTTCGTCATTAATCAGTTCCACTGTAGTCTTCAGTACTGTTCGCATTTGCTTTGTTTAAAATGGTATCTGCTTTCATTCAATTTATATCCGGTGCAGTTCATTTCATATCTGATTCGGTTAAATTTGTTTGTTCCGATTCAATTCTATCTGCTCGGTTTAGTTTGTTCCTGCTGCGGTTGAATTTATCTCTGATACGCTCTGTTTACATTCAGATTATGTATCCGTCTACATCACCACTATCATCACAGATTATGTATCCGCCTACATCACCACTATAATCACAAATGTGATTACCATCAACTCTGTCACCATCTCCCCTTCCGCCTTCACCGCTTTCATCACCACTGCGACCACCATCCCTAATACTACCACCACTGAAATCACTCGCTACCACAGCTGCAGCTGTAGGTTGGTACCCTATCGTACAACCGAGTACCGTGATGTGGCACGATCGGGAACCTCTGCACTTCAAGCTCTAACGAGGATGACCGATCGTAGCCGGGCAATCATAAGGGATTCACCGAATTGTCTGCAAGAACAAGAAAGAGAAGACGTAGAAGAAGAACCTTAATTTCAATAATAAAAATGAGCGTAAAGAACTGGAGACATCCGTGGCCAATGACATGGCTCAGCTCTTCACGTCACTGCCCTGCTCTGGAAGTGGGTACCCTCTAAGGAGGACGAAGGGACGTGTGCAGCAACATCTTGGTGGAGAAGCGTCGCTCAAGTGAAAGAAACATTCAAGCAACTCATAGAGCAAACCGTCAGTCACACATCAACAGGCATTGTCATGACTGCATTACAAAATTAAGGATTCAATGGTTCTTGGTACTTGTCTATTGTATGAATGGACAGTTTGTATGGAAATACACAAATGGAAACCGGATGCAATGAATGGCTGTGTACCGTAGATGCCTTTGCATGAGTTGTCTGATGATAGAGAAATGAGTCAATGATGGTCTTGTTTTAACAAATAAGATAGTATGCAATATTGCAATCAATTCACAGCATCACATGTTGTAAAATCGTGTTGCAAGATTGCAACACAGTCCTCAAAATATGAAATGTAAACATGGCAACGTGACCGTTTCGTAAGGAGACTCATGAGTAATATGTTCGAACATAAGCAGCATGCGCGAATAGTAATGTCCATAACATCAATTGCTGCTTAGATTTTGGAAACAGTAGGAAGTGTCAAATGTAGAGCGAACAACTGAAGTACCTCTGCTTACATTTTTTTATCGAGTGCTCGCTCACACCAACGAAGCTATTTTTTTGTTCAAAAATCGCGTTCGGTAGGGTAGGTCAGCGGCTCTGCTGCAAAATCTCAGTGTATCGTGTACGACTAAACATTATAATTAACTTCAACGCCTAACCACCTCAGCAACCTTGTAAATGCAAATATGATAGCGTAAGGTTCACCTTTTGCAGGTGATTTTCGTACAAATGTTATCGGAAGGGAAAAAAGTGTTGCAAGCTGTCTATTGGCTCTGTAGCAATGTCCTGTATTTGTTGCCCAGTTCACAATTAACAAACAGAGTCACTCGCCTGTTAGCTGTATATTTACACATCTCTGATTTGTGTGCCATGTTTTAAAATAGTCTTTTTACAGCTGGCATACCGTTGAATACCTGATATTTCGGTATATTTCTGAGGAGTCATGAAACCTGGTAAGTGCACCGGATTGGGAGGCGAATACTCAACCTGCAACGAACTGATAATTTTTTTATAATATTGTTCAATGTTTCCCCATGCTGCAAATATCGTTCAATGTTTCCCCATGTTGCAAATATCGTTCAATGTTTCCTCATGTTGCAAATATCGGTCAATGTTTCCCTATGCTGCAAATATCGTTCAATGTTTCCCCATGTTGCAAATATCGTTCAACGTTTCCCCATGTTGCAATTTCATTTGCCCCAACCTAAATAACATGGATTTGCACATAAAGGAGTTTCGATGCTGTTAATATATTCCCAGTCTGGATTCCTGTCTAAAATCGTCGACAAACTTGGTGTTTTAGAATAAAACCGTCGCCAAGAATTGTTGTTTTAACTAAAACCGTCGCCCGGATTGGTTACTAGAATGAAACCTTCGCCCAAAAATTAATATTCAATGGGCCGCCGCAGATCTCGACATATTTCCACTAGCGTTGCCGCAGATCACCTCATTTCCACTTGCGTTGCCGCAGATCACCTCATTTCCGCTAGCGTTGTCGCAGATCACCTCATTTTCACTAGCGTTGCCGCAGATCACCTCATTTCCACTAGCGTTGACGCAGATCACCTCATTTCCACTAGCGTTGCTGCAGATCACCTAATTTCCACTAGCGTTGCCGCAGATCACCTCATTTCCACTAGCGTTGCCGCAGATCACCTCATTTCCAAAAGCGTTACCGCAGATCACCTCATTTCCACAAGCGTTGCCGCAGATCATCTCATTTCCACTAGCGTTGCCGTAGATCACCCCATTTCCACTATCGTTGCCGCAGATCACCTCATTTCCTCCCACAAAATCAAATTGGATAACCTCCATAGCCTCTTCTAATTCTTAACCAGTATGCGAAGTGTGATTCATGAGTCGCCTAGTTTTAACTAGTAGCCTAAAATTGTCTCAGGCTTGGTTAATAACAATTGGGGCAATTGTAATGTAGTTACCAATTTTATTTTGGTTCGACTTGCAGCCACTTGTTGTCCTCGTCTGGTTCCACACAGCTGTTGCAGAATTAACTATTCCTTGTCTTGTCCTCAAATAGGTTTCAGGTCAATGGAGATATCCCCTTGGTTATGATTGCTATTTTTTCACATTGAGTTTTTAGGTGATTGACATCACACTTATTGTTAAGGGAGTTAGGGTTGGGGTAGGAGGGGGGGCACAAGTTCCCCGTGTTCCCCAAGCTTCCGGGTTGAAGTGCTGTTGGAGAGGAGTAATCATCTTTCTTGCCACGAACTAATGCTGGGTGTTCCCAATTCTGAAAGCGAGAAGTTTATACTGCCATTGCGGTCTCGCAAAATCGCTGCAAAAGCTTCTTAATTCCTGTTGCAATTTCGCTGAACCCCGCGATATTGTATAAAACACTACAAAATTTATAACAATCTATTAACTGTTTTAAAACTAAGAGGTGTCGCTCTTGATTATGTGGATGAATTTCAGTATCTTGGACACATTAAAACTGCAGATTGTTATGATGACAGGGATGTTGCCGAATAAACAAGATGGCAAAATTCAGCTGGAGACATGCTGAATTTTGCTAAATTCAGCTGGTAACATGCTAAGTTGTTTGAGTGTGAGTGTATGAGAGCAGTGTGAGGTGCGCCTTGCCGTCGACCAGCCCCCTTTCTGGGGTATTCGGCCTAATGTGTGTATCTGTATCTGTAACATGCCGATACGGAAATTTTCATTCGCCCCAAGGTAAGCTAAAATCCAGATCTCCAAACCATATTGCCATCCGATATCTTGTCATGCACTGTGTATACATTTCTTCCAAAATCGCATGATCCAATTGACGGTGAGTCGGAGTAACACCTTACAGGCAATTGACACAGGTCCTACGGTCGACGTCAGTGAGCAGTCAGATCACATCAAGGTACTGTTTCGTAAAGTAGAACCTAACCTAATGATTCGAGTTAAGAATTCTTTGAATGAAATCTTCATTGGAATCTGCGCAAGTGATCGTTCGCTTCCTCGTCATTGTAAAGCAGCTAAGAGAATTGCTGTACACAAAACTGGGATAAAGTTGCATGACTCCATTTTTCTAACTTGTTGGATTTCAGTAACTGAATTTTTGTCAGTAGTATTATTATCATATCTGCTTTGGTTCGGCTGATATCTTTCCGAAACAGGGAGATTATACGTAACGACGGATATATTCACACATACCCAATATATTAATTCGGCCGACTTAACAAGTCGTCGCCGTTCGTAGATCAAAGCATTTCATTAACTGACTGCAATTGAGGCAGATTTATTGGGAGCACTTTTATTACCTAGAACAACAACTTTGGTGACATGATATCCCGAATGTCACGCATGACATGATTTATCTCATCGATAAAAGTTTATTTTCGCCAGCCGATGCTATCTTCTTCCAAGATGATAACACCAGCTTGAGTGCATTGGACTTCGTACAATCAGTTCGCCTAGAAGAGACACAAGATGTCGGCTCTCGTCGTATCCAGTCAGTTTACTGCTGTGATTTTGTGCGATCACATATACCCCTCAATAACTGTAGGAGTTACAGTAGTGTGCATCTAGGATTCAAATATCACCTCTGTGATGAAGACAACTACTCTGTGCCGTGCTCTTTGACGTCTATCCAAATAATAGATGAATAAAATCAGCTAACTGAGTCAAATGGAAAAAATGAAATTTGCACACATTCGAGATATTCCCTCTGATCTGCTTGAATTCATCGCCATCATTTTGATGGTCTATCGGTAGCAGAATAACCAATTACAACCACTTCGTTGCATCAAAAACTCTTAAAGCAGACTGGAAACTGATCGCCTCATCTGCCTTCTGAAGCTGAACCTTCGGAAAAAAAAGTCAGAGAATTGGACGTAAATATCTCCTCCATCGTTCCTTGGTCTTGCACACCTTTTAACCAATCAACCGCTTGCTGAGGCCCCACATTTGTTGGAACAAACTCAACAGATAACATCTGTAACCTACGCGGGTTATTCAATCTGTAAAATCGAAAGTGGGAAGATACTTTTTGTAAAAGTTTCAGTCGAAAAGTAAGTGAAGATTGTGCTTGAGATCTGGTAGTGTTATTGAAACCCGTTAAAAGTATGTGTACCGAAACGTGATCTACATTTCACTGACAATACAAACAACTAAAAGACTTTAGCTCAGAAGGGAAATGATGTCGTGATTTGATACAATTTCACTCGAAGCAAAATCATAAAAGTGTCTAGCGATATCACATAACAACTTCCCAAGCCTGTTATAACAACAGAAAAATCAGCTGCGTAGTCCCAGCAATAATTTGAGTGGTTTTGTGCGCAGTGCTCTATCCATTTGAAGCTACTTGAGGCGAAAGGTTGAGGATAGTACGAAAAGATGGAGACGACGGATGGTGACGATGCCCAGAGCGGTTCCGACACAGCATCACCTCATTCACACGAAGTACCACGAGTACCACGAGCGATAATTTTGTCGGGATATGGTAAGTTCTTTATTGGGGGGGCATGGGACAGGGGAACGTTTGAAGACTGCCTCTATTTACTTTTTTGGCTTATTGATCAGTGAAAGTAGAGTGGGCGAACATACGATGTAATTAGGTTACAAATTAGGATTGTTGAGCTGGTAATTAGGTTACAAATTAGGATTGTTGAGCTGGTGATTAGGTTACATATTCAGATGCGATTAAGAGACGGCAGGGAAACTATAAGGAAGATGATTTGTGTAACTCTTTCATTCTTGACTCGTAGACTGAAAGAGATACACTCTGATAGTAACCAGCCATTAGCGAGATCAAAATGTTAACATAGTTGAAGTGGATGCTAAATTTGGTTTTGGCTCTGACTGGGTATTTCAATGAAATTTGCATTTCTTGTGTAATGATTGTGCACATCCGAGAACTGCCGAGTAAAATTTAATAGATCTTGATCATAGTTATTGTAAGACTGACTAAAACGTCAATTCTTTTTGAACGTTTTCATGGCGTCCATAGCTTTCCACGCCAGTTCTGATCGATCTACCGCAACCTCCGCCGTTGGTCCTGCCAGTATCGTGCTTGTCACTCATACCATCAATAAATAGTGAACTGAACAAGGTGTGTTCCTCTTCGCCATCTACCATCGACGATCTCCTCTGAATCAAGAACTGTCAACTACTTCTTTACAAATCTTTAGGCCAAGGATATGACATGGTGCCGTGACCAGGATGCAATCGCCGAAGCAGCGCCAAACCCAAAATAAAATGGATCACTTAATATGGCATCGAGGCGAACATCGTGCCGCTGTTACCAAGATCAGAGAAGGTCGTCGATGGTAGATGGCGAAAAGAAGCTCACTTTGTTCAGGTCACTGTTTATTGATGGCATGAGTAACCAGTATGATAGGAGCAGCACCAAGGACTGAGGTTGCGGTAGATCGATCAGGACTGGCGGGAAAAAAATATAGACGCCATGAAGACGTTCAAAAAAGAATTAACGTTTCAGTCTTTAGGAATAGTTGGCAATAGTTCAGAGGTATGATATATACAATTTATATACACATAACTATTTACAAATTCTCTACAAATTAAGAAGTCATGTTGATCTTTCAGTTTCTGGATATTCATAGATTCAAAATGATAATTAGTATGAGAATTGAATAGAAGGTTATTCATATCTCCAAAAGCTTTATTTTGTAGTGCAAACAGTTTATCAGTTATATTTTGTTTGTTCCATACCAGGCTGAAATTTCCTAAATTAGGAATGGTTGGAAAAACGTGAAATAATGGGTATTAAGGACATAATCGAGTCAGTTAATTCGTCTATGGTGTTTGAGAGGCTGCTAATAGATAAAGTACTATCAGAAAATGATATATATTTGAAAAGACTATGTGTTTATTATATCATTTACAAAAAACAATACAATTGAGTTTGAGTCTACGTTATTATATAGGTACTCAATATTTTGACTATAATATTTACAATTTTCGGCTCTTCAGTTGACGTTTTCTTTTCAGAAATGAAACCCGGAACTTTAATCCTGAGTTCGTGTAATTTAGTGAAGAGGTTTAAAGAGTTATTTGTCTCATTAGAAATTAGGTAGCCTTTATCTATACAGATTAGAGTTAATACGGTAAAATTATCCGTTTTAATAAATCCATTTTTTTATATAACTCATGAGCTACATTGTCTGTTAACTGTTTACATTTAAAGACGTTAAATGCTATATTTCCATCACTCACCTAAAACATTTTTTAACAATGAAAATTTCTAATTGATATTGTCTAGCGTATAATTTTCAAATCTTTAGTGTTTTTTTCCGAGCAAGATAAAGTTGAGAAGTAATATCGTTATCATAGACTGATTTTTTTACTTATTCTTAGAGATCAGTTTACATTCAGACGTTCTGCTTTATTTTCAATAACCGTTCAACAAATTAAAATAATCGCTCACCTTCAATCGATCAAGCTTTTGACGTACCGCCATGCAGCGAACGTAATCCCCAGGCCATTGGAATACGTTCAATCATAATAAAAATACATAATATTGAAGAAATAAATTAAATACACCTGTCTCCACTGACCGGTACTATTCGCTTCACGGCCCTGTGCCGGTCAGCGGACCCGGGGTTGGGGACCACTACTCTACATGATTTAATAGAGCTTGAGTTGCCTTTAAATTGGCTCAGAAGTCTTATTGGTTTATACGAAGGATACAGTTTACATTCAAGTAACGGAAAAGTGTAATAGTTGTTGCAATCTATTTTTTCAAATATTGTA
>SDVV010019787.1:0-13451 GCA_016164225.1 Gammarus roeselii
ACAACATGCTCGCAGTGCATGCACTGCAAAGCCAGTTGCTTGTGGAACAACATGCTTGCAGTGCATGCACCGCAAAGCAAGTTGCTTGTGGGACAACATGCTCGCAGTGCATGCACTGCAAAGCCAGTTGCTTGTGGAACAACATGCTTGCAGTGCATGCACCGCAAAGCAAGTTGCTTGTGGGACAACATGCTCGCAGTGCATGCACTGCAAAGCCAGTTGCTTGTGGAACAACATGCTTGCAGTGCATGCACCGCAAAGCAAGTTGCTTGTGGGACAACATGCTCGCAGTGCATGCACTGCAAAGCCAGTTGCTTGTGGAACAACATGCTTGCAGTGCATGCACCGCAAAGCAAGTTGCTTGTGGGACAACATGCTCGCAGTGCATGCACTGCAAAGCCAGTTGCTTGTGGAACAACATGCTTGCAGTGCATGCACCGCAAAGCAAGTTGCTTGTGGGACAACATGCTCGCAGTGCATGCACTGCAAAGCCAGTTGCTTGTGGAACAACATGCTTGCAGTGCATGCACCGCAAAGCAAGTTGCTTGTGGGACAACATGCTCGCAGTGCATGCACTGCAAAGCCATCTGCTTGTGGAATAACATGCACGCCGTACACGCACTGCAAAGCCAGTTGCTTGTGGAACAACATGCACGCCGTGCACGCACTGCAAAGCCAGTTGCTTGTGGAACAACATGCTCGCAGTGCACGCACTGCAAAGCCAGTTGCTTGTGGAACAACATGCACGCCGTGCACGCACTGCAAAGCCAGTTGCTTGTGGAACAACATGCTCGCAGTGCACGCACTTAAAAGCCAGTTGCTTGTGGAACAACAGGCTCGCAGTGCACGCACTACTAATGTTCAATATCCCGAGTCGCGTGCATGGTACACATGTAGGTACAGCAATTTCGAATGCATTTTTACATCTTTCATATATTGAGGTACGATAAAAAAATTACCTTACCATTGTACATTTTTTTATTCGTTGTATATAACTTTAATGCTTTAGAAAAATAACATACCGTTTGCGTATTTATAAACATTTTAATATATTTTTCGTTATCCATGCATAAAGTAATTCTCTACCTTTATACGTCAGTTGATTGAAACCGCCCTTTGGAACAATGTGGAGAATGGCCCTGTGACAAGCAGCGTCGTCCAGCCCATACCTTCCCTAATGCGATACTTGTTGTCGTTGATCATGTTTGTTCGTTATAAGTGTTGATGACGCCGAATGTTGAATCATTGTCCCTTCATTGACGAGTGATAGTTATTGTTAGTCCCAATCCTTCGAGTCACACCACTTTATCCGATATAATAGTTCCTGTAAGAGTATCATGGATACTGATATATAAATTTGTTCAGCATTAAGGGTATTTTTTTGAGAGGTTTACACGTCAACGTGTTTCGGCCTGAATTTTAATAGAAATTTGAACTTATATCTACATGCTTGTAAAATCATTATGAAAGTTCCATTATTTGTAATGAAGAAACTTGAACGTTGCAAATCTCTGTTTTAGATGATTTGTTGTATATCTTCAAAGAACATCAAATGTACAAACAGGTGTTAGAAGAATATAACACGCGTCACCACTGAATAAGTCAGGCCATATATGGAGAAGGAAGACAGACGGAGGCGTTTGGCCACGCTGAAATTCGCCTGATACCAGAATAATAACGAATACTCTCCTGAGGACAACTTAAATAAATATCCGCCAAATATCAACCAGAAATCACCATCATCATATCGTTATTAAATTACCGTGCAGGCCTTGCAAAATACATAAATTTTAACGTTCTAAAATCGACATCATAGGACATTTCAAACTTTTAATAAATTGAATAGATTGGAAAGAAGAGGATTTCATCCAATGACCATAACTAAATTTTTGCTTTGAATGGGACCCATTCCTTTGAGCGCAGATGTGAACTGTTCGGAGGAAGCTAGCAACAGCACGTTGATCTTATCACTCGCCCATTTCAGACACTTCTTTGCTTAGCAGTTTGTTTAGATATTTCATTGTCGCTGTCTTGTGCTCGTGGACAATGTACTCCATCTCCCCCGACACCAGTTGTTGAGCGGGCTGAGGGCGGGGACCTAAGCGGCCCACGGCTGGATCCTCGACGGCAGTTGCGAGCGTCACCCAAAGGGTTCAGATCTTTGCTGATGAGAATGTGTCACATTTCGAAACTGAAATATCATGTCTGTCTTTTAATGCATTTAAACACGTTAAATCCACTTTTTTAAATATCATGTCTGTCGTTTAATGCACTTAAACACGTCAAGTCAACTTTTTTCAATATTTCCCTTAACTCAAAGTTTGAAATGTCATGTGACGTTGACTTTACAGAGCGTTTGAATTGTTACAAAAGTTGTATGTACCCTGTATAGGTGAAAGTCATTTTAATAAATTGTTATCATCAAGTTATCTCGTGGCATGAAGGCTTCAAACCCATCACAATCAGGGTCTCTCCACGCGGCCGCCATCTTCCCGTAACACTGCCCTTAGAGACCCTTCCAATCACCTGGCATCAACCAGACCCCGCTTCTGATGCTGCAACAAGAAGCGGCTTCTGCTTGCCAGATGGTGCAGTCATTTATCCGTGTAATTCGGCAGTGATGCCTGCAAGATCTGAACCCCGTAACAGTATGCCTGCATTTATATACATACATACGTTTTCGACGGTCGTTGCGTGTTCGACAGTCTATGAGAGTTCGACGGTCTTTGAGAGTTCGACAGCCTTTGAGAGTTCGACAGCCTTTGAGAGTTGGTCAGCTTTTGAGAGTTTGACAGTCTATGAGAGTTCGACAGTCTTTGAGAGGTCAACGGTCTTTGAGAGTTCGACAGCCTTTGAGAGTTTGACATTCTTTGAGAGTTCGACAGCTTTTGAGAGTTTGAGAGTTCGACAGTCTTTGAGAGTTCGACAGTCTATGAGATTTCGACAGTCTCTGAGTGTTCGACGGTCTTGTAGAGTTCGTCTGCCTTTGAGAGTTCGACAGTGTATGAGAGTTCGACAGTCTCTGATAGTTCGACAGTCTTTGAGAGCTCGACAGTCTTTGAGAGTTAGATCATCTCACAATATCAGATGGTAAAGAGCAAATTCAACTTAGTATCATGTCATTGAATAACTGATGTGTATAATAACTGATGTGTAAAATAGCTGACGTGTAAAATAACTGATGTGTAAAATAACTGATGTGTACAATAACTTATGTGTATAAAAACTGATGTGTATAATACCTGATGTGTTTAGTAACTTATGTGTATAATAACTGATGTGTATAATAACTGATGTGTATAATAACTGATGTGTATAGTAACTGATGTGTATAATAACATATGTGCATAGTAACTGATGTTTACAAGTATTTACAAGTGTAGGAAGACAAACTAAATTGCCTTTTGATAGCAAGAGAGTTACTTCTGCAGTAGAACGTCTAAGAAGCCTGCCTATTGGCCCAAACTAGGTTGCCTTTTGATAGCAAGAGGATTAGTTCTGAAGTAGAACGTCTAAGAGAGCTTCGTGTGCCATTGCTGTTTTTCTTTAAACCAACAGGAAAGGGAACGGCTTAGCTATTTATCGGCGATTTACGTAGAACTTGTCGAGCCGCGACCTAAACGTTTTGATTGTATTGCTGTTTACAACCTCCGCTGGAAGTTTGTTCCATTCTTCGACAACTCTATACTAAAAGAAATTGCGCGTGATGTCGAGTGAGAAACGCTTCCCAACAATTTTGTATCCATTGATCCTAGTCACTCCGTTTGCATCTAGAGTGAAAAAGCTCGCTCAGTCGACGTTTTACTTACCCTTCATAATCTTGCACACTTCTATTTTGTCGCCTCTGACTAGACGTTTCTCTAGCGAATAAAGATTGAGTTCACGAAGCCTTTCTTCGTATGATTTATTCCGCAGCAAGGGGATGAGTTTGGTAGCTCTACGTTGAACCTTCTTAAGTTTAATAACGTCTTTTCTAAGGATTGGAAACCAGAATTGAACGGGACACTCGAGATGCGGTCTAACAAACGCATTAAATAACTTCAGCATACTGTGTTGGTTTTTGTACGAGATAGTGCGGAATATCATACCTAGCATTTTGTTGCCTTTCTTGGCAGCATCGTTACATTGCCTAAATTTCTTTCTTTGGTGACGGGAATAAGTTCCTTTCCAGGCATTGAATATTCGTATTTGGGGTTATGAGGACCTCTGTGCATAACTTTGCATTTATCTACATTAAATTTCATTCGCCACTTTTCTGACAAATCAACAATTTTGTTCAAATCTAGTTGGATCTGCTGACACTCAAATTCAGTTTGCCCTTTTCCTCCGATCTAAGAATCGTCTGCCAACTTGCTAATGCTTGAGAGTACGTTGCTATCGAGATCGTTAATGAATATTATAAAGAGAACTAGCCCTAACACGGATCCTTGAGGCACGCCGCTTGTAACATTACCCCAAAGGGAAGAAGCTCCGTCATGTACAACTCGCTGCCGTTTGTCCGTAAGCCAGCATTTTATCCAGTTGTTAAGCTCGCCTCGAATACCGATGCTGTGCAATTTACTAATTAGGCGCTTGTGGAGGACTTTATCAAAGGCCTTTTGAAAGTCAAGGTTTATGATATCAATTGGAGATTTTGTGTCGTGGATTTCGATTATATTTCTGAAAAAGAGTAGCATATTCGTTAGACAGGAACGGCTGTGTCTAAAGCCATGCTGGGAGTCGCCAATCAATTTTTTTGATTCTAAGAATTCTGTGATTTAATCCGTTATCAAACTTTCCATCAACTTGCAAATGACTGAGGTGATACTAATTGGACGGTAGTTGCCGGGACACTTTTTGTCCCTTTTTTTAAAAATTGGGTAACATTGGCCTCTTTCCATTTAGATGGACAGGTGCCATTCGTGAGGGATTGGGTAAAAATGTTTGACAAATGTTCGGCGATTTCGTTTCCAGTCTCTTTTAGAATTCTGTGATGAATTTGGTCTGGACCTGGAGATTTGGTGATTTTCATTTTATCTATATATTTAATAACTGCGTTGGGAGAAAAGTTCACTGTGGTGAGCGCTTCAATTCGTTTTTCCGCCATGATATCCTCAGGATTTGGAATATCCTGTTCTGTAACGTAAATACAGAGCAAAAATATTCATTAAGTAGAACACTCATTTTGGTTTCGTCTGTTTCTAGCTCACCAACACCGTTCTCGAGAAGACCTATTACAGATTTTTTTTTGCTCGATTTATACCTTAAAAATTGTTTCGGATTAGTTTTGGCATTGGCAGCTGTTTCATTTTCATGATCTTTCGCCTTACGTTTCAGGACCCTCTTTAGATCTCATCGGCTAATTTTGTATTCATTTTTTGCTGCGTCGTCATGTGGATGTCCCTGCTTTATCGAATGCTTTGCTTTCTTTCGGGAATGAAGGCGCTGCAATTCTCCTATCCAGTACTTGGGCTGATAAACTGCTGTTCGCCTGTTTTTGCGCGGGATAAGCTCATGTTCGATATTTTTAAGTGCAGTCAAGAAATAGTCGAGCGATTGATTGACATCTTGTCCAAGGGTTATATTTACTGACACCATTGACTCTCTGAAGCCATCACCATTGAATATCTGGAGCCATTTCAACTCAAGCTCTATCAAAAAAACGGATACAGTTGTGGTCACTAATTCCGAGTGATTCGCCTACTTCGACGTTCTTGACATGAGAGTCGCTTGCACTAAATAGGAGATCAAGAATGTTGCTACCTCGTGTAGGTATCTTCACCATTTGGGTTATGAACTTATCATCTGCGTATAATAACTGATATGTAAAATAACTGATGTGTATAATAACTGATGTGTATACTAACTGATGTGTAAAATAACTGATGTGAATAATAACTGATGTGTATAATAACTAATGTGTATAATAACTGATGTGTATAATAACTGATGTGAATAATAACTGATGTGTATTATAACTGATATGTATATAATGACGATCAATCAGAACTGTTCTCCGTCAGCTTTTGACACCACAACGTATCTGTATAAAGACTACTCATCAGCACTGATTGGACTGCTAAGTATGTCATAAGATTTTATTATATACATGAACATGATATTACATACACTGCTATAAGTGATCAATGAATGAATGAATTCAACGAATTACTGCCATCACAATGTCTCATGTCAAAATATAGAGCTTGTTTGCTCGGGAAGAAACTCAGATAATAACTCTGATCGGGACTGCGTCTAGTTCAGTACACTGTGTCACCGGGAAAAGGAGAGAACCATTTATCACGTGAAAGTGACATTTATGCTCATAAAATATATATTAAAAGACCATGAGTCGAGTGTTGAGGTATACCAAGGCATTAGACCATGAGTCGAGTGTTGAGAGGTATACCAAGGCATTAGACCATGAGTCGAGTGTTGAGATATACTAGTGTGTTTGGTGGGCTCTTAAGTATAAGACCATGAGTAGAGTTTTAAGGTATACCAGTGTGTTTAGTGTGCGCTTAGGTATTAGACCATGAGTCGAGTGTTGAGATATACCAGTGTGTTTGGTGGGCTCTTAAGTATAAGACCATGAGTCGAGTGTTAAGGTATACCTGTGTGTTTAGTGTGCGCTTAGGTATTAGACCATGAGTCGAGTGTTGAGATATACCAGTGTGTTTAGTGTGTGCTTAGGTATAAGACCATGAGTCGAGTGTTGAGGTATACCAGTGTGTTTAGTGTGCGCTTAGGTATTCATTTCAACTCAGTCGACCCCATCAAGATATTTCTAAACCACTGCTCTTCAATAAAGTCTACTCTGTTTTGTTCTAGTTTATCGAAGAAAAATTATCATTACCGCTCCCAGATGCGGATATTTTTTGGGCCCTAATGTTATAACAACAGTGACGCAACGGTTACAAAAAGACAACATTCATTCTGACAACAAATAAAATAAAATACATTCTCCTGGGCGACAAGAGCTTCGTAGTCGGTTGGAGGGGACATTCTGTGATTCTATTAATAATTGAAACATTCAATCGTTGCCTCCTTTCTCCCGTCCTGATCTTTCATTGTGTCCCGTCCTTGCTTATCATTGTCTTCCGTCATTGCCTCTCATTGTGTCCCGTCCTTGCCTCTCATTGTGTCCCGTCCTTGCCTCTCTGTGTCCCGTCCTTGCCTCTCAATGTGTCCCGTCATTGCCTCTCATCTTCCATCATTATATGCCCGTCTATGCACTACGAACCAATGTTCCTTCAGTATAGAGAAATAAGTCTTGTCTTTCCCTAATGTTTGTATTATCCTTTTGGAGTTATGATGATGGCCCTTGCCCGTATTCAGGATACGTCGAATATTTCTTGTCTTGAAAAACAATTTTGGGACTCACTGGACAAACCGTTGCCTTTTTAGGAAACTCCATATTTGCTGATATTAAACGCCGGTCTTACTGTCTTGACAAACAAAAGACAGACAGTCGAGAAACACACATACGCACTGTTTTAATAGCATAGATTACCCGTTGAGTTAAGGGTTATTTAAGAACTCGATTCAATCTATCTATCTAAGACCCCTTCCCCTACCCTCCTACCCGCCGGGGCTCAGGAAGAGCGGCTGTCCTGTTGTATGAGGTGTCCGGCCAAGGTCAAGGTCATCTAAAGGTGTCTTAATAGCTAATGCACACGACGGTCAAATGCTCGAAGGTCTTGAGTTCTTCGACCTGCGGTACTGCGTCCTTGGGGCTTGCAGACAATGCGCGCGAGGAGGTACGTGTGCATTGTTGCAAATTCATGGGAGACGAGTCTTTTCCCATGACGGATAAAGTGGTTCATTTTGTAAGCGAACCACTTTATCAGTCTATTTGTGACCACACATCTTCAATTAGCTCGGTCAAATATTGTAAAACATTTTAATGGTGATCCATTTGTGTTATTTACTTTCACAGTAAGTGTTGTAAGCCAATAAGTTTGGACAATGTTCTATACATTTTGACCTTGTTGTGGAAGAGTCCTGTTATGTCACCAGTAGATAGCGTTGTTCTAAAATTTGTTAATTTAATTCAGATTAATATAATTTTACCTTGAAGTTGATTAAAGATTCTCTATTTATTTAGATGTGATCTATAAATGACACGTTGTTGTCGTCAGCTCACACGGAGACAGTTCATACCATGTTTTTATCAATAATTTGGGCGCACATGGAAAAGGATGAGACGCATACAGTTTAGGCCCAATGACCAATGGATTTGACCGACGAGTGCAGTGACTGAGGAGGCATGAGACGCGTACAGCTTAGGCCCAATGACCTATGGATTTGACCGACGAGTGCAGTGGCTGTTAGGAGGTTTTGCTGTGGCCCGCCCGACGTGCGCTAGCGAGAGTGTTGCCTAGAGCAGCGCTCTCTGTTAGCATATGTACATAGGTCGCGCGCACGAGGCTGCCATTGTTGGCTCGCGAGAAGAGCATTCATTTTTCCGGTGTGTGGGAGTATGTTTGGCTCGTAGAAACAGGTTAGGTATGTATGAGCAGGTAGGGGAAGCAGAAGATGTGGTAAATAAGCAAAAAAAAGCTTATGTGCAATAAGATAATTTGTTATGGACAGAATACAAGCTTGCTTTTTACTTCAAAAAATTTATAACTGCAATGAAAAAATATAGATGTTATCAGTGCTCAAAACATGAACTATTATTGCATCAAATAATATATCAATGACTTGGAAGTAATAGGCGGATACACTTCCACGGCACAGCCTAATAGACAGATTATTCCTGACGCATACTCAGGCAAGTCAGGAAGATTCATCCTCATTGACCTGTATGTGGAAAAGATGCAGAACCAAGACAGAGGGGCATGGGGTATCCCGTGCTGTGCTTCTTTTGTTTCCGACCTTCTTTCCCACTGATATGTCAGTTACAGCACTGATATGTCAGTTACAGAACTGATATGTACGTTGCAGCTCTAATGTCAGTTACAGCGCTGATATGCCAGTTACAGCCATGATATGTCAGTTACAGCACTGATTATACAGTTACAGCACTGATATGTCAGTTGCAGCACTGATATGTCAGTTACAGCACTGATATGTCAGTTACAGCCATGATATGTCAGTTACAGCACTAATATGTCAGTTACAGCCCTAATATGTCAGTTACAGCACTGATATGTCAGTTACAGCTATGATATATCAGTTACAGAACTGATATGTCAGTTACAGCACTGATATGTCAGTTACAGTCATGATATGTCATTTACAGCACTGATATGTCAGTTACAGCACTGATATATCAGTTAAAGCACTGATATATCAGTTACAGCACTGATATGTCAGTTACAGCACTGATATGTCAGTTACAGCCATGATATGTCAATTACAGCACTGATATGTCAGTTACGGCCCTGATATGTCAGTTACAGCACTGATATGTCAGTTACAGCCATTATATGTCAGTTACAGCACTGATATGTCAGTTACAGCACTGATATATCAGTTACAGCACCGATATGTCAGAGACAGCATAAAATATAACGGACCATTGAAATCAAAAGAACTTAATTGAGGTCACTCGATCTGCCATTTTTCCTCCGGCTAATCAAATCAATCGTAATTCTATAATTTCTCAGTTCTCATTTCCAGCGAGCCTAAATAGTCGTCCCAAATAGTTGGCCCAAAAAGTCGGCCCAAATAGTTGGCCCAAATAGTTGGCCCAAAAAGTCGACCCAAATAGTCGGCCCAAATAGTGGGCCTAAATAGTCAGCCCAAATAGTCGACCCAAATAGTCGGCCCAAATAGAGGGCCTAAATAGTCAGCCCAAATAGTCGGCCCAAAGAGTTGGCCCAAATAGTTCTAAAAGATTCCCAAAAGCTGTGGATAAAGATTCGTTTCTCCTGGATGTTGTTAGATCTGAGGTACGTTTGGAAATGGATTGTAATAATGACCTAAAACAATATAGTTCAATATTTCTCCTTATATTTGACCTTCCTCAGACCCGTCAGAGGCAGCCCGTCCACCCTTGTCAGAGCAGGGAGAAGGAGGATCACCGCATCGCCCCCCATCGTCAGAGCAGGGACCCCATTGCCGGCAGCGTGGACAATGTCTCCATGGTCAACTAGTAAGAAGGACAGGCTGACGTGTATTGGTGTGGATGTTATTCCTATGGCCAACTAGTAAGCAATGCAGCCTGACGTGTATGGGTGTGGACGATGTTTCCATTGTCAACTCGATAGGAAGGCAGCCTGACTGACGCGTATTGGTGTGGACGATGTCTCTATGGTCAACTAGTAAGAAAGGCAGCCTGACGTGTATTGGTGAGGACGATGTCTCCTTGGTTAAAAGTAAGGAAGGCAGCCTGACGTGTATTACTCTGGACGATGTCTCCATGGTCAACTAGTAAAGAAGGCAGCCTGACGTGTATTGTTGAGGACGATGTCTCTATGGTCAACTAGTACGGAAGACAGCCTGACGTATATTGTTATGGACGATGTCTCTATGGTCAACTAGTTAGGAAGACAGCCTGACGTGTATTGTTATGGACGATGTCTCTATGGTCAACTAGTTAGGAAGACAGCCTGACGTGTATTGTTGTGGACGATGTCTCTATGGTCAACTAGTTAGGAAGACAGCCTGCCGTGTATTGTTGTGGACGATGTCTCTATGGTCAATTAGTAAGGAAGGCAGCCTGACGTGTATTGTTGTGGACGATGTCTCTATGGTCAACTAGTAAGGAAGGCAGCCTGACGTGTATTGTTGTGAACGATGTCTCTATGGTCAACTAGTAAGGAAGGCAACCTGACGTGTATTGTTGTGGACGATGTCTCTATGGTCAACTAGTAAGGAAGGCAGCCTGACGTGTATTGTTGTGGACGATGTCTCTATGGTCAACTAGTAAGGAAGGCAGCCTTATCTTTTCAGTCTAAGAAACCTCTATACTTCACAAACAGCACTTCAGATTAGTGTACTATTTTTTAAGTAAATACTTGTATACCTGCACAGTATGATGTAGAGACACAATTTTTCATGCCATCTGACATTCGTCTAAATTATGTCAAGGGATGCTTCAAATTGTTTTATCTCACTAGCGGGCTATCTGATTTCTGTGTTATTGGCATTTTCCTATCTAAATCGCAATGCAATTTATATCCAGAACAAATTTATTTCGTGAATGTGGCCCTTAACGATTCAAGTTTTACATTAAATTGAAAGATATTTCTGCAATGTATAATTTTGGTTCATAATAAAAAATCGTTGAGCAGAGATGTTGTGATATAAATACTGTCATACGAGTCTCCATAATTTCGAATGAATGTTTAAGAGAAAATCTGTTTGCCCTAGTATCCAATTAACAAGTGTCAATGAACAATGAAAATCCCAACAAAATCCCAACAATGAAAATCCCAAAACTAATTGTCGTTCTATTCCGTGAATTGTGAAATTTTCCGTTCAATCATCAAAATTTATTTCCTATGCTCAGGAAATACCTTCAA
The DNA here is from genome assembly GCA_016164225.1 of Gammarus roeselii. Classification (NCBI taxonomy): domain Eukaryota; kingdom Metazoa; phylum Arthropoda; class Malacostraca; order Amphipoda; family Gammaridae; genus Gammarus; species Gammarus roeselii. The sequence continues at coordinate 11,454 of SDVV010019787.1, forward strand.
TGTTGTCTCAAGTTAAGCGAAGCCCGGTATCCCACACAATTTACCCATAGACAATAACCCATAAATTTATCTCTATTAATGCATCCCCCTTTGCCCACCACTATCTCATCCCTCCATTCCCTTCCGTCAGCGGTCAACACAACAGCGGATTCTCGACCCAGGAGACCATCTCGAGCACCAAAGATGTCGTGGAAAGAAGGGACTTCGCCTTCTCGGATGAGGAGACTGTCATGTTTGCCCCTCCCCCCAACGAAGAGTGTCGTCGGCTCAGGGACATGTGCTACCTCGCCACGGCCTACGCCGCTAACCTGGGAGGAACGGGAGCCCTCACGGGGACCGGGCCCAACCTCGTCGTCAAGGGAGTCATGGACGCGTGAGTTCTAGGAAGGACTGGATTCTACTCCTATACATTGTCCCCCACATTAAGCTTCCCTAAGTTCTAAGAAGGACACGGTTCTTCTACTATACATTGTGCGCCACGTCATGTCCGCCTAAGTTCTAGGAAGGACAGTGTGCTTCTACTAAACATGGTGCGCCACGTCAAGCTAAACGCCTCTTGGTCCCTTGATTTCGAAAAAGGAGAGAGTTTAATGATTTTTTTTATTTTTTCATTAAAGAAATGCTTCCATGAGGTCACCATCTACCCATTAAATGCACAATACTCGACTCAAATAATCTTTGTTCATAAAAGTTTATATTACCAGATGCAATTTGATCAATCAATATTTAGCCAACTTACATGTGGAAAATTGAACTCACCACAGAGCAAGATCTGAAGTTCAGCGCGGTCAATATTTGACAGAAACGTCTGTCAAACTTCCAGTGTATTTGCAAAGAGCACATACTCATAGTTTGCGGGTCCATATACCGTGTCATTTCAACTTTTCACCGCTCCCAAGACCTTGCCCGTCGATTCCAACGCCACCTCATTTTCTATGTTTCAATTTACATAAATTCCACCGCAATCACATTTTCTAAGTTTCAATTTTCATAGATTCCAACGTCACTACATTTTCTATGTTTCAACTTTCATAGATTTCACCGCCACCACATTTTCTATGTTTCAACTTTCATAAATTCCAGCGCCACAACATTTTCTATGTTTCAACTTTCATAGATTCCAACGCCACAACATTTTCTATGTTTCAACTTTCATAAATTCCAACGCCACCACCTTTTCTATGTTTCAACTTTCATAGATTCCAACGCCACAACATTTTCTATGTTTCAACTTTCATAAATTCCAACGCCATCACATTTTCTATGTTTTAACTTTCATGGATTCCAACGCCATCACATTTTCTATGTTTTAATTTTCATAGATTCCACCGTCACGACATTTCTATTAGAACAGTAACTATTGAAAAAAACTGTAATTTTCGTTATTCTTCTCCGCTGATAATACATCATCATTGCGATGTGTCTCATTTAGGGCAATAAACAGTGCATAGCTTTCAGATAGGTCATTGGATCAATCTTGAGTTGTCTTATTGGCCGGCGTCGTGTAGGCCTTGTAAATTCAAGAAGAGACACTTGAACAATCGGTTCCATCTAATTGTTTCTTGAAAGTGTATTTCTTCAATCCCCTGTGGGTTGAAGGCCCTCTTCTCGGCGGGAGATCCTCCCTTGCACTGACAATTTAAAAGATTTAGATGAGTTTCTCAATAATTAGTCTCGTGTGTATCACATTTGAGTCCCTTCGTTGACCCTGATTCAAACCATACAAATCCACAACCCGCATTTCTTGCTTCTTCAATCGCGCGTCTTCACCTGTGTGGTGACTCATCTCGTTGATCAGCACTGTAGGGGCGACGGCCACGTACCACACGTGAGCGTGACACGTTACTCATCTCGTTGATCAGCACTGTAGGGGCGACGACCACGCACCACCACGTGAGCATGACACGTTACTCATCTCGTTGATCAGCACTGTAGGGGCGATGGCCACGCACCACCACGTGAGCGTGACACGTTACTCATCTCGTTGATCAGCACTGT
>SDVV010019788.1:0-13451 GCA_016164225.1 Gammarus roeselii
TATGATCATATTTTATGGTGTTTAGCCCTCTTTCCTGCCTCACTTAGTTACGAGGCTTGCTTTGGACTACATCAATCAGGACTCTTCTGACTCGTACCCAATACACATCAGGAGGTAATTTACAGTTACTTGGAACTAAGCAGCGGGCGTGGATGTGAATAAGAGAGCGATAAAGCAGTTAGCGTTTATATCTGATTGCTGGGAGGAAAAAGGATCAATTAGTTGTTTATTCGACAACGACAGAGAGTGTCTATATCAGTGGCCTAGGTTAGTGAATAGTCCCTTGACTCAAAGAAGATATTCCTAAATCAAATTCACGACAAACAATGCCGGTGTCAGGCGTACTCTTGCCGTGGAGCTTGCAAAAGTAAGATGTAAAGATTTGATCCAAACGCCCTGCTGCAACAATCTCTGTTCTACAATCACAAGTGATGGTCGTTTCCTCGCATCCACAGTTGAAGTGATGCTATCCAGCCGTGACAAAGGTGGATCACTCACATTTTCCGTCAACAACGTCAGTAACGTTTAGCTAGGGCCGGTCAAACTGCCATCAGGTCTTGCAAACCGGCTTACAAGCATCCAGCCTTGTCTGAACGCTCGTGTCAGTTGACTCCACCGCCTCCTTCACCCTCATCTTCTTCGACCGGGCCGCTGAGATAAGGCCTGCTCTTTATAAGAGTTCTCGAACCCGCACCGTTTTCACCCCCTCACCTGTCCCCCTATCTGCATGCACCTCGCTATTCATGTTTCCTCACCTTAGCACACACACATTTCGGTCACAGACACGTGCGGTGGGATGCTTGGATGATGTTATATACACTGAGAGAAAATGTCGTGTGGAAGCCATGAATACAGTACAGTTAGAGTAGGGACGCCCGTGCTTGACATCTCGAGACTACTTCGTGCCCACCATAGAGTAGTTTACCTGTCAAACCACAAACTAGCCTCCTGCTTCACTCTGTACAGTGGCGGGTACAGGCTGACACTCGATACAGTGACGGCTATAGGTTACACTCCCTACAGTTAAAGATAGAAAATGATAGTGTGTGCAATTGCTGTGTCACGTTGACACTGCACAGTTGTAACTTCAAGCTGACACTGCGCAACTGCGGCTACAAGCTGCCACTGTACAGCTGCGGCTACAAGCTGCCACTGTACAGCTGCGGCTACAAGCTGCCACTGTACAGCTGCGGCAACAGGCTAACACTCTGTAGAGTGGCGGCTACAGGGTGACGCCCTGCACAGTTAATACTACAGGCTGCTACTCTATACAGTTGCGACTACAGGTTAACACTCTGTTTAGTTGCAGCTACAGCTTAACACACTACACAGCTGCAGCTACAGCTTGACTCACTGCACAGTTGCGGCTACAGCTCGACACACTGCACAGCTCCGGCTACAGCTTGACACACTGCACAGCTGCGGCTACAGTTCGACACACTACACAGCTGCGGCTACAGTTTGACACACTGCACAGCTGTGGCTACAGCTTAACACACTGCACAGCTGCGGCTACAGCTTGACGCACTGCACAGCTGCGGCTACAGCTTGTGACACTGCACAGCTGCGGCTACAGTTTGGCACACTACCCAGCTGCGACTACAGCTTGACACACTGCGCAGCTGCGATTACAGCTTGACACACTGCACAGCTGTGGCAACAGCTTGACACACTGCACAGCTGCGGGTACAGCTTGACACACTGCACAGCTGCGGCTACAGCTTGTGACACTGCACAGCTGCGGTTACAGTTTGGTACACTACCCAGCTGCGACTACAGCTTGACACACTGTACAGCTGCGACTACAGATTGACACACTGCACAGCTGCGGAAACAGCTCGACACACTGCACAGCTGCGGCTACAGCTTGACACACTGCACAGCTGCGGCTACAGTTGGACGCACTGCACAGTTGAGGTTACAGGTTGCCACGCATCATTGGTGGCGACAGGTTGACACTCTGTACAGTTGTGATTACAGGGTTTCACTCCGTACAGTTGCGGCTACAGGTTGACACTCTGTGCAGTTGCTGCAACAGGTTGACTTACTCTACAGTTACGGCAACAGGTTGACGCTGTGTGCATTTCGATAACAATATATTGTTCCCAATAATTTTGCAAATATTACTTATAAAAAAAAGTTCCCACATCATAATTCGTTTGATGTGATTGATGAAGCCCAGCGACGACATAAATGAATTCGTTACGGGTAAAAATACTCGTTTTTCTTGCACCATCGAAATTCGAAGAAAACTATTCAAGTCATACGTTTTGAGATGATTTTTTTCTAAAGAAATGACTCTCAGGCATGACCATATTTGCAAAGATATTTGGTTGGTATTCGCAGTTTTCCCGTAATTTGGACTATCGTCTTGACAGGTACTTTTAATTGGTCTTTCTGGATCACTCTCATGTCATTTATCGTCTTGGCAGGCGCTTTTAATTGATCACTCTGGATCACTCTCCTGTCATTTATCGTCTTGGCAGGCGCTTTTAATTGATCACTCTCGATCACTCTCCAGTCATTTATCGTCTTGGCAGGCGCTTTTAATTGATCACTCTGGATCACTCACCTGTCATTTATCGTCTTGGCAGGCGCTTTTAATTGGTCACTCTGGATCACTCACCTGTCATTCATCGTTTTGGCAGGCGTTTTTAATTAAGCACTCTGGATCACTCACTTGCCATTTATCGTCTTGGCAGGCGCTTTTAATTAAGGCACTCTAGATCACTCACCTCTCATTTATCGTCTTGGCAGGCGTTTTTAATTGGACACTCTGGATCACTCACCTCCCATTTATTCTCTTGGCAGTTGCTTTTAATTTGTCATTCTGGATCACTCACCTGTCATTTATCGTCTTGGCAGGCGCTTTTAATTGGTCACTCTGGATCACTCACTTGTCAATTATCGTCTTGGCAGGCGCTTTTAATTGGACACTCTGGATCACTCACCTGCCATTTATTGTCTTGGAAGGCGTTTAAATTGGTCACTCTGGATCACTCACCTCTCATTTATTCTCATGGCAGTTGCTTTAATTTGCCCCTCTAGATCACTCATCTGTCATTTATCGTCTTGGCAGGCGCTGTTAATTTGTCACTCTATATCACTCACTTCTCATTTATCGTCTTGGCAGGTGCTTTTGATTTGTCACTCTGGATCACTCACCTGTCATTTATCGTCTCGACAGGCGCTTTTGAAGGGTCACTCTGGATCACTCACCTGCCATTTATCGTCTTGGCAGGCGTTTTTGATTGGTCACTCTGGATCACTCACCTCTCATTTATTTTCTTGGCAGGTACTTTTAATTTGTTACCCTGGATCACTCACTTGTCATTTATCGTCTTGGCAGGCGCTTCTAATTGGCCACTCTGGATCACTCACCTGTCATTTATCGACTTGGCAGGCGCTTTTAATTGGTCACACTGGATCACTCACCTGCCATTTATCGTCTTGGCAGGCGCTTTTAATAGGTCATTCTGGATCACTCACCTCTCTTTTATCTTCTTGGCAGGCGTTTTTAATTGGTCATTCTGGATCACTCACCTCTCATCCTCCTGCGTTTACTAGCTACTCCCGCGCTATCCCTTACTTCACTGTCGTTAATCCTGCGTTTACTAGCTACTCCCGCGCTATCTCTTAGTTCACTGTCGTTCATCCTGTTTACCCCAGGGCAGTGCTCTTGGGCCACTTCTCTTTATATTCTATATAAATGATCTCGACACCGACATCGTTAGCAAGTTATCAACATTTGCTGACGACACTAAACTCTGCCACAAAGCGGACTGTGAGCAAGATCGTATAAATCATCCAAAGGGATCTTGATAAACTAATGGAGTGGTCTGATGAGTGGCAAGTGAGCATTAATATTGAAAAATGCACTGTTATGCATATAGGATCCCAAAATCGACATTTTGATTTCGTAATGGCAGAACAGCATATGACTGAAGTAGACCAACAACGAGACCTTGGAATATTAATCACCAAAGATTTCAAGTGGAAAAACCAAGTGGAAGATAGCAACAAGAAAGGCAATAGAGTCCTTGGCTTTATATCCAGAAACTTCCACTACCAGTCCAGGGACATCGTGCCTCCGTTATATATTTCGATCGTCCGGCCTCTAATGGAGTTTGCAGTACAATTTTGGTCCCCTCATCTAAGAAGGGCTATTGACAAAATGAAACGTGTTAGCGCCGAGCAACAAGAATGATTCCGGAACTGAGAAATAAGACATACCCGCAAACACTCGACGAACTTATACTGATATCATTTGGAAGAAGACGACTTAGAGGTCAATTAATTGATCCTTTCAAATACCTTAACGGATTTACTAGAACTAGCTCCGAGGGTCTCTTTGACCGAGATTATAACACAAGGAACAGAAATAAGGGACAAAAACTGCAGCTATAACCATTTAGAACATCAGTAGCTAAAAACTTATTTCCAATCAAGATACCAACAATTTGGAACCGCTTACCACATGATGTGGTTAACAGTAATAACGTTAACACGTTTAAAAAGCACCTCGACGAACACTGGGAGACTAATCCACCCCCTTACTAAGCATTTGAATCTGTGCCGCCAATGTGGCAACAACCTTTGTTGAAGCCTTCAGCATCCGACAGCCCATGAACGATGGGTACCGCATCTAGGCTGGGCTAGCTGTACTGCAAATACAAATTTGGAATACTGCTAGAATGGACTCATCAGCCCGTCCCAGGCCTACTACTACTATTACTACTACTACTGGTTGTAGGTGGTGGTGACAGTAGTGGTGGTCCTTCTCCTTTCTGTCCCTACAACCTCGTTTTCCTATATGTGTGCGTGAATTTCTAAAGCCTCGTTGACTATCCCCCCCTCCTCTTTCACTTTTTCAAAGGAAACACTTGACATGAGCACTCGTGCTCGTTTGTTTTCCTTACTCTTATCTAATCTACTACTGGCTACTCCCGCGCTGTCCATTAAATTTCTGGTCAATTTCTCCGATACCGACATTTCTAATGGACAATGGCTGTGAAAGATTTTGGTATCTCGCAGGGAGTTTTCAATCCCCACGATTACATCATCTGTGATCTCTTCGTCTCGTTGGTAGCGCTGCTTCTCAGCACCTCCGTCGCCTCGATGCTGCTTCCTAGCACCTCCGTCGCCTCGATGCTGCTTCTTAGCACCTCCGTCGCCTCGATGCTGCTTCCAAGCACCTTCGTCGCCTCGATGCTGCTTCCTAGCACCTCCGTCGCCTCGATGCTGCTTCCTAGCACCTTCATCGCCTCGATGCTGCTTCCTAGCACCTTCGTCGCCTCGATGCTGCTTTCTAGCACCTTCGTCGCCTCGATGCTGCTTTCTAGCATCTCCGTCGCCTCGATGCGGCTTCCTAGCACCTCCGTAGCCTCGATGCTGCTTCCTAGCACCTTCGTCGCCTCGATGCTGCTTCCCAGCACCTTCGTCGCCTCGATGCTGCTTCCTAGCACCTCCGTCGCCTCGATGCTGCTTGCTAGCACCTCCGTCGCCTCGATGCTGCTTCCCAGCACCTTCGTCGCCTCGATGCCCGTGATTTCCTTTGTCACTCTTTGTTTCTCTCCTCTCAGTGAAGTCTCCTTCCCCCCAGGGTCTGTGCTTCCTTGGTCTCAATTTCCTCTTGCCTCCCATAATTTCCATTGTTATGATTGCCGTTATCAATCTTTGATTTCCCTCCTGCCCACGATTCACCTCCGGAACCCGTGCTCTCTTCTCACTGTCGCCACCGGTCTAATGAATCCGTGCTCTCTTACCGTCGCCGCCGGTCTAATAAACCCATGTTCTCTTTTCACCGTTGCCGCCGGTCTAATGAATCCGTGCTCTCTTACCGTCGCCGCCGGTCTAATGAATCCGTGCTCTCTTACCGTCGCCGCCGGTCTAATGAATCCGTGCTCTCTTCTCACTGTCGCCGCCGGTCTAATGAATTTGTGCTCTCTTACCGTCGCCGCCGGTCTAATGAATCCGTGTTCTCTTCTCACCGTTGCCGCCAGTCTGATGAATCCATGCTCTCTTCCCACCGTCGCCGAGGGTTTAATGATTCCGTGCTCTTTTCTTACTTTCGCCGACGGTCTAATGATTCCGTGCTCTCTTCTCACCGTCGTCCCCGGTCTAATCGATTCCCGCTTCGACAGCTGGCGTCGCCCTCCCGTCCGGGCTTCCTTTAACAAGGATCCGCTCGGTTGTGTCGTGCGTTCGCTCGGTTGCCGACGGTATGGGGCAGACGTTTGTGGGTATCCTGATGCAGGGACTGTCTATTATCTAGGGTTTATCTATTTGCATACGTTAGTTAATCAACGTAAATCAACATACTTTGCTTTTGTAACTAGCTCCTTGGATCTAGTTCTTCAGCTAGCCCATGCAAATATTCTCTAAACATATATCTATCTGCTCTTCATTCTGATCATCAAGTGCAGCCTTCATGAATATACTATTGAGCATTTTTCTCTCGTGCTGTACCCATGCAGGGTGAGGGAGCGTGCTGTATTGTGCTGTATCCATACACGCGAGGGAGCGTGCTGTATCGTGCTGTATTCATGCAGGGTGAGGGAGCGTGCTGTATAGTGCTGTTCCTTGTAAGGTAAGGGAGCGTGCTGTGTCCATACATGGTGAGGAAGCGTGCTGTATCGTGCTGTATCCATGTAGCGTGAGGGAGCGTGCTGTATCGTGCTGTTCCATGCAGGGTGAGGGAGCGTGCTGTATCGTGCAGTATCCATGCAGGGTGAGGGAGCAACGGTGTGTGATCGTGGGTGCTGTATCCAGGTATGGTGAGTGAGCGTGCTGTATCGAGCTGTATCCATGCAGGGTGAGGGAGCGTGCTGTATCGTGCTGTATCCATGCAGAGTGAGGGAGCGTGCTGTATCGTGCTGTATCCATGCAGGGTGAGGGAGCGTGCTGTATCGTGCTGTTCCATGCATGGTGAGGGAGCGTGCTGTATCGTGCTGTATCCATACAGGGTGAGGGAGCGTGTTGTATCGTGCTGTTCCATGCATGGTGAGGGAACGTGTTGTATCGTGCTGTCCCATGCAGGGTGAGGGAGCGTGTTGTATCGTGCTGTTCTATGCAGAGTGAGGAAGCGTGCTGTATCGTGCTGTTCCATGCAGGGTGAGGGAGCGTGTTGTATCCATTCAGGGTGTGGGAGCTCGCTGTATCGTGCTGTATCCATACAGGGTGAGGAAGCGTGCTGTATCGTGCTGTTCCATGCATAGTGAGGAAGCCTGCTGTATCGTGCTGTATCCATACAGGGTAAGGGAACGTGCTCTATCGTGCTGTATCCATACAGGGTGAGGGATCGTGCTGTTCCATGCAGGGCAAGGGAGCGTCGGTGTGTGATCGTGGGTGCTGTATCCAAGGAGGGTGAGGGAGCGTGCTGGATCGTGCTGTTCCATGCAGAGTGAGGAAGCGTGCTGTATCGTGCTGTTCCATGCAGGGTGAGGGAGTGTGCTGTATCCATGCAGGGTGAGGGAATGCAAGCGTGTGTGTTCGATAGTGTTCTTCTAGTGATGTATTCAAGTCATAAGGTTTTGATGAAACATCTTTGACCAAATGTGTTAGATTCGACAGGGAATGCGGCAATGGGTAAGAGAAGACACTGTGAAATTGCATCATTCGAGTACTTTATTAACATATCTACACCATTACCTTATCAACCACTGGCCCCCGCAAGCTAATAGCTATGTTTGACTCCCTTGCTCAAAGATGGCTTCTTGCTTGTACTTGGTGTTACCCTTGTCCTCTATTCCTCGTTCACAGCTGGCTCTTGACGTGTACCTGCTGTTGCACCTTGTCACATATTCCCGGATCCACCACAGCTGGCGCCAGCAATATACTGACTGCCTCTCCTTGCCTTGTCCACAGCTGGTCCCTGCAATGGACTTGCTGTTCGCTTTTTACTCCATTCCCTCGTTCACAGCTGGCTCTTGCAACGCACTGGCTACCGCCTCTTGTCGCACATTCCCTCGATCACAGCTGGCTCTTGCAACTAACTTGTTGCCGCTCCTTGTCGCCCATTCCCTCGTTCCCAGCTGGCTCTTGCAACGTGATTACTGCCGTCTCTTGTCGTCCATTCTCTTCCACACAACCAACCGCTGTAATGCACTGGCTGCTGTTCCTCGTATCTCATTCTCATGATCTACAGATGGCCCCTACAACTCACTTGTTTTTTACCTCTTGTCCCCTCATACCTGATCCACAGCTGGCTCTTTCAGTGCACTTGCTGTTGCTTCTTATTCCTCATTACTTGTTTCACAGCTGACCCTTAAAATTCACTTATTTTTTGCCCTTTGTCATCCAATCCCTGAACTACAGCTGGCCCACAGCGAACTTGCTGTTGCTTCTCATCTCTCATTCCTTTTTCCACAGCTGACCCCTATAATTAACTTGTTGTTGCCCCTTGTCCTCCATTCCCTGACTCGCGGTTGGCCCCTTCAATCCCTTTGTTGTTGCCCCTTATCCCCCTTTTCCTGACCCCAAACAGCACTACAGTGCACTTGCTTTTGCCCCTTGTCCTCCATTTCCTAGCCCATACCTAGCCCCTACAGTGTCCTTGTCGTTGCAACTCGTCCCCAATTTCGTGACCCATAGCTGGCCCATACAGCGCACTTGCTGTTGCCCCTTGTCCTCAATTATCTGACCCAAAGCTGGCCCCAACAATCCACTTGTTGTCGCCCCTTGTCCCGCATTTCCTGACCCACAGCTGGCCTCTACAGCGCACAGACACTTCTGTTAATCGTGTTGCCAGGCCAAGAATACAGACACCTCTGTTTATTGTGTTGCCAGCCCAAAGATACAGACACTCCTGCTTATTGCCAGCTAAAGGATACAGGCACTTCTGTTTATCGTGTTGCAAGCTAAAGGATACAGACACTTCTGTCAACCGTGTTGCTAGACTAAGGATACAAACACTTCTATTTATCGTGTTGCCAGCTAAAGGATACAGATATTTCTGATAATCGTGTTGCCAGACCAAGGATACAGACACCTCTGATTACTGTGTTGCCAGCCCAAGGATATAGACACCCAAGGATACATACACTGTTTATTGCCAGCTAAAGAATACAGATACTTCTGTTTATCGTGTTGCCAGCTAAAGGATACAGACACTTCAGTTAATCGTTTTGCCAGACCAAGGATACAGACACCTCTGTCTATTGTGTTGCCAGCCCAAGGACACAGACACTTCTGTTTATCGTGTTGCCAGCTAAAGGACACAGACACCTCTGTCAATCGTGTTGCCAGACCAAGGATACAGACATTTCTGTTCATCATGTTACTAGCTAAAGGATACAGACACTTCAGTTAATCGTTTTGCCAGACCAAGGATACAGACACCTCTGTTTATTGTGTTGCCAGACCAAGGATACAGACACCTCTGGTTATTGTGTTGCCAGCCCAAGGGTACAGACACTTCTGTTTATCGTGTTACTAGCCCAAGGATACATACACTTCCGTCTTTCTAGTTGTCAGCCCAAAGATACAGACACTTCTGTGTATCGTGTTGCCAGCCCAAGGCTACAAACTCTTCTGTTTAGCGTGCCAGCCCGAAGAGACATACACTTCTATTTATCATGTCGCCAGCCTAAGGGGACAGACACTTCTGTTTATCTCGCCCTGCCTCGCCCCATGTGAGCAGCGTCTCCTACTCTCCCTCTGAACATCGTACCGCTGCTACGGGACTCCTCGACTTGACTCCGGACATCGTACAGCCGATACGGGACCTCGCTCCGCTGTTACGGGACATCGTACCGCTGCTGCGGGACATCGTACCGCTGCTGCGGGACATCGTACCGCTGCTGCGGGACATCGCGTCAACAAAATAGCCGTTAATGGTTACAATAGCCGTCATTGTCGAGTTTGGTCTTGATAACCTATTTCAACACTGTAAAAACAAATTTATTAATATTTGATATATTGGTTTGATTTAGATTTATATTTTTATTATAGCTGTGCCCATACTACCTGTCTGTTCCTTAGCAGTTATTCATTAGTATACTGACTTTTAATACCTCAAATGCAACTACTTGTTGTCATCGCACAACTTTATTCGAAAACGTATTTCGGCAGTGTCAGGATGCTTCTGTTAGAATGACACACTGTTAAGATGCAGCTCTGGTTCGCTTACCTTTTACTTTAGCGGTGCGTGTGTACCTGCCTGTCATTATCAGTATTCTAATGTGTTATTGGTATTCAAATTATCAGCATTTTCAAATGAAACCGGTTTGCAGTTACAAATCCGAGGGAATTCGGAGTGGGCAGTATCATTGCACTCAACTCTGAAACCATAAACCAAGCAGCCACCATTTGATCAAGAAAGATTATGCCCACGTTATGTTGTCAGTTTACTTATTGGTAGAATTGTACCGAAAAATATCTCAGAATGAATTCAATACCCTAAAATTTATCCCGCAATAAGATGCAACTTTCACTGAAGCGCCTCCGTCAATTATCAAATCAAATCAAATCAATTGAAATTAAAAATCAAATCAATGAACGGGAGCACTGCTGCCAAAGTTCTTTAACAACAAGAATATATAAAGTTTTTGTATATGTTATTGCCCCCAGTTCCATTAGAACAAAAAAGTAACAACAGGTTACACAAAATTATCTGTCTGTGTGACAATTGCATCAATCAAAATCAAGTGGAATCTTCTGTGACTTAAAAACTAGGAGCACCTGTACATGCTATTCTCTCTCTAAGGGCGCCCTCACGCTTCTCCCCCCGCGCCCCAAAAACCGTTGTCAGAGCGGATCGTCCCCTATACCTCAACCGTATTCTAAGATGTTACTGGTATTAAGATTGTGTGCCGGATTTGTGGCCAGTTCCCCATAACAAAACCACAAGTATCTAGTATCAGGTAGTATCATTGTATTGTGCCACTTTACATCTTGCAGCATAGAATCGTGCTTCAATTTCATTTCATAACACCCCATTTACTGAATTGTAATTATTTTTTCGTCATCTTCCGATACTCCGCCGGTCATGTTTGACACAAAGTTGGTGCCCAAAATCATGATATCATTCCTTTATTGAGAAGCAGATGGGAGCAACTTCAAGTTAGTCTAGCTTTGCATTCATGCAACGCGCATCCGACGATACGCGCATCCAAGTCTCCTTTGTATTATTCCTGTTTTAATTCTGTTTTCGAATCGTCGCATCCTGCATCTAATTATAGTCCTGCACTCACATCTGATCTCTACAAGAAATCACAAAGAAATAGAACTCAAACTAACGGTCCATTTTCCCGACGGAAAATTCTATAACAGTCTAAGATGGTTCAGGCTAAGCTAGAATGTGGCATCTGCCACACATCGTACGCCCCCGAACTAATGGATTGCCAAAGTTCTCCTTGCTCTTCCAGGACTTTGCGTAGCAGTCCCTCAAATGGAGATTGCAAGACATTGCGCTGTAAATTTTGCCAAGCGCAAGAGGAAATCAAACAACTGAAACCACAAATCAGTCACGCCTCCGATGGCTTTTTCAAAACAGAGACAGCCTCATCAAATGACTTATCCATAACAGAGACAGTCAACACGGATACCCGATTGATAACTGTTGAATTAAAAGAATTGAAATTGGAAAACATGCTGAAACAATTTCACGAATTTAAAGATCTGATAAGCAGCAAATTATCAGCAGTCAAAGAAACTGTCGAGGCCACCCAAAATCAAGTGAAAGAACTCCAAGTGCACCTAGACTCTGAACTCGCCAAGAAGCTTTCGGCTCTAGACGCTGAGACAAATGATCGGATTAAACTGATAGAAAACTCAATCAAAGATAGCGAGGCACTGTACTCAACTGTAGTTAGTAGGAGGCAGCCACGCTGTGACAATTCAGCACACGTCGGGCCACAATCTCACCACTTCCGACCCAACTTACGTAACCGATTCGATGTATTGCCCGATGAAATGGACTCTCAGAATACAGAGGAAATTATTGTGATTGGTGATTACAATGTCACATCCCTCAAATCAAATCAGAGAAAAGGGAGAATTCAACTGAAAATACTCGGCAAAGCTGATTTGAAAATCGACGAGGTCGAAGGCATAATCGCAAAGGAAAGGATTCACTCATCTAAGCGGATTATAATACAAGTCGGAGCCAAAGACGTGTCGCAGACGGAATCGACATGGAAAAGGTATGAAACCATGCAGAAGAACATCCAACCTTCACACGCGAACCTCCATGTCACTGACATCCTACCCCATCCGAACCAAGGTGGATACAAGTTAAGCAAGAAGATTTTACTTAACAATCGCCTGGCAACTTTCTGCAAAGCCCAGAAAATCTCTTTCTCGGATCATTGAGATACGATGATCGACCCAAAGTTCTATAACTTTAATAGAATCACCAACAAGGCTCGCATCAACACGTACGGACTTGATACCACCGAAAACATCCTTACAAACGTCGGCGCTGGACTTTTCTACGAAAATAAGTCAAAAAACGTAAACGATATCATACCGACAGCTCCGCCAGCAGTGCCCGACGAATCGACACAGAGACCTCCGCCCGTACCAACATTAGATACACAACAAATACAAGTGCCCATCAAAACACCACCACAGATCCTAGCAAACAAGTTCCTGTCGTCATTCCAGTCCGAATTAGAGGCAGGAGCCGCAGCTCCGCTAGTACAAACCGTGTAAACGAAAACGAAAGTCTTGGCTCCGACACAAGACCTCAGAGTAGAAGAAAAATAAGTCAAACATATCAAGTCAATGTGACCAACGGTACTCTCAAATGTTACTTCGTAAATGCTAGAAGTCTCAGAGATAAAATCGAAGAATAGGGTATCCTTGCTTCGAATGAGAGCATCGACATTATAGCAGTCACAGAATCGTGGATGAAATTGAGCACCAAGCATTATTTAGGTGAATTTACTCTTCCCGGTTACTCACTATTTCACAAAGATAGACAAGGCCGAAAGGTCGGAGGAGTGTTGTTTCTCGTGAAAAACACTCTGCAAATATTAGAAGTCACCATACCAAACAGTAGGCACGACATAGTATCAATTCAATTAGTCGGTAAACATATAAAATGTCAAATCACTCTCGTCTATCGCCCCCCGAAAAGCAAGGTTGCAGATGATATCGACCTTTACAACACCCTCGTAGATGTTGTCCCAACACAACACAGTATTGTGCTTGGCGACTTCAATATCCCGGCATTGATTGGGAATCAGACGAATGTACTGCCACCGGCCAACGTCTGATTGATTTTGCAGACGATAAGTTCATGACCCAAATGGTGAAGACACCCACAAGAGGTAGCAACATTCTTGACCTCCTATTTAATGCAAGCAACTCTCATGTCACGAATGTCGAAGTAGGTGAACCACTCGGAACAAGTGACCACAACTGTATCCGTTTTTTGATAGAGCTCGAGTTGAAAACATCAACAAACTGCGAAAAAGTTCCTAACTTCAGATTAGCTAATTTTGATG
>SDVV010019789.1:0-13451 GCA_016164225.1 Gammarus roeselii
GAGAGCCCCACTAATTGTTCAACGAGAGCCCACCCAATTTTTTAACGAGAGTCCTACCAATTGTTCAACGAGCCCCACCAATTGTTTAACGAGAGCCCAATTGTTTAACGAGAGCCCCACCAATTGTTTAACGAGAGCCCCACCAATTGATTTACGAGAGCCCCACCAATTGTTTAACGAGACCCCCGCCAATTGATTTACGAGAGCCCCACCAATTGTTTAACGAGAGCCCCACAAAATGTTCAACGAGAGCCCCACTAATTGTTCAACGAGAGCCCCACTAATTGTTCAACGAAAGCCCCACAAAATGTTCAACGAGAGCCCCACTAATTGTTCAACGAGAGCCCACCCAATTTTTTAACGAGAGTCCTACCAATTGTTCAACGAGCCCCACCAATTGTTTAACGAGAGCCCAATTGTTTAACGAGAGCCCCACCAATTGTTTAACGAGAGCCCCACCAATTGATTTACGAGAGCCCCACCAATTGTTTAACGAGACCCCCGCCAATTGATTTACGAGAGCCCCACCAATTGTTTAACGAGAGCCCCACAAAATGTTCAACGAGAGCCCCACTAATTGTTCAACGAGAGCCCCACTAATTGTTCAACGAAAGCCCCACAAAATGTTCAACGAGAGCCCCACTAATTGTTCAACGAGAGCCCACCCAATTTTTTAACGAGAGTCCTACCAATTGTTCAACGAGCCCCACCAATTGTTTAACGAGAGCCCCACCAATTGATTTACGAGAGCCCCACCAATTGTTTAACGAGAGCCCCACCAATTGTTCAACGAGAGCCCCACCCTTCACTTGAGAAGAACATTTTTTGTCTATTCATAACGAGGCTGTTTGTTCTCAAACAGGTACGATCGCTCAGCGACCTTGGTATTTATGAACAAAGCATTGCAGTCAGAGTTGGGCTTATATCAAAGCCATCTTTCAAATTCTGTGTGGAATGAGTATTCTGTTTTTCTGTAAAGCTAAATGATTTATGACAACAAATGAAAATTCGTAAAAAATTCTACGAAACATAATTAATTTAAATTCGACATCATAGAGTTGTGCTATAGTCTACATTCACAAAAAATGTAATTGAATAATATACGACATATTGTGTTGAATTAAGATTATGAAAATATATAACATGTGCTACTTCTAAATGAAACAAGTTTTTCTGTTATTCTAAATATTATATTATATTTTCACGTCATAAAAAAATCTTCATTATCTTAGTGACCAATCATTGAATCCGAAATAAATATCTATATACCCGACAGCTTCCAAGAATTTTCAGGGTTTGCGAACATTTGCAGTCGGCTGTACCGATAGTGACGCGGCGTACATGAACCTTGTGAATGTTAAGGCAACACGACGCTGAATTAAACTGACTGGTTAGACACACTCTGCTACAGAAAATTCAGCAATCTACAGAGCCTGCAGAATTTAAACAGAGGTCTTTCTTTAAAGAGAAAACTCGTTTTGCTAACTTCTATACAGCTCTCATAACATCGTTAAAATGGTAGTATTTGGATGTCGAGGATACTGAAGAGATGGAGTTGGAGGAGAATGGAATTGCTTTTCCCTTATGAAATAATGTTGCGGGTGTATTAGTTACGATTGGTTCTTGGTATCTGCACGACACGTGCAAGGCGAGTAGTTGGACGAGAATCATTCAGTGGTCCCTCTTGTGGTCGTCTAAGACTTTCCAATTCTTTTCCTTTCGAATAATGATGATGAGCTAAAGTTCCGTCTCTAAAGTAACAGTGAAGTTCTACTTAAGTGTTGTTTTCTGAAGGCTGTAGCAAAGAAAGAAAGGTATCTAGCACAAGTTCATATTTTTTTGTTTATTTTTATCGTGTTAAAATGCCATGAAATGGAGTTTGTGTCCAAAAAATGAACGGGAAATGAAAGGGCCCTGCGCCCTCGCAGTGCTCCAACCCCGCTCTGACGCTTCAAGTGTCAGTCCTCGAGCTACCGCCGTGTGCCAGCTCTTCTTTGACGCACGATGTATCAGGCCCCGCGGAATCGCTGTGTGCCAGCCCCGCTCTGACGCGCCATGAGTCAGACCTATGTTTCTTGTCTACCTTAATGACTGTTATGGCGGGCACTCCATGCAGGACGATTGCACTGATAAAAAAACTGTTCGCTATTGTAATATTGGCAGACGTAAGACCCTTGCATTAGTGGGTCGAGCCTTCGACATCCATCGTCAAGCCTGCATTGACGATCAGTTCTCCACCCATCCCGTAGGAACATCATATCGTGGCGGACGTCGCATCGAGTAGCGCAAGTGCGAAGGTTCGCTTTATAAATAAGTGTTTGCTATAATAGTAATAGCCTGAACCGGGATAAAGGCATTGTTGCCCGGAGAACTACAACTGATGCAGGAGTCTTTAATGGTAATACTTATTGCGCTTGTCATGGAATTAATTATTGGTGATCGCAGATGCTATCGCTGAGCTAGGAGAGTCTTGACTAATGCAAGTTAAGCTTATGTTCAGCAATGCTCGGTCATTATGATAACAAATGGAAATTACTAACTGTGTTTCCTTATCGCATAAAATCAGTGAACATGGAGCCAGTGATGCTGGAAAGTATGGGGGATACGTTGCCCCTACCAGCCTGTACGTATACTGGAACATAATCAAAACGAGCCTAGCATTTATTACACTGATGAACAGATGCTCTTCAAGGACCGGCCTCACTTAAAAGGGACTCCCGGTGGGGGTAAGCGATCAGAAGGGGTCATTTCACTACGTCTTACATCTTCAACAGAAAGGTCCTAAAACCTACAGCAAAAACAACAGAACGCTAACCTGAACAAGAACACTCGCCGCTGTGGCAATAAGTAAATCAACAAAACAACTCATTGTAAAAACGAACAACTGCAACATGAGTCTTCTGTTCAGCAACACCACAAACAACATGAGTGCTACACTAACCCACAGCAGCAGTCGAATGCTGAACAAATGAATCACCAACTGCAACTGTCTGTGGTCGCCAGCGCTAGGGAAATCAACAGCAACTGGGTCTGACCGAGCTTTGTGGTCGTTGGGAAATGGTCGACAGTGGGCCCTAACCAGTTAGGTAGCCGGTGGTCGTCGATGGAGAATAAAAATACATTGAAAATCGATCAGTGGGGACTGCCCAGCCGGGCAGTGGGGATGGTACTATTGAGCCGGTCGAAATCCCAAGTATGAGGTCTCAGATCACATGAGTACGAGGGACAAGAGTAGCGACTGAACTTGTCCCGAGCGATTTCGATCTTCCTAATCTTGTTGTTAGTCAAAACCGTACTGATGATCATTAAAATCTTTCTGATCCTTTTTCCTTTTTAACTTTTGCATTGAGCAAAAATAATGAATCATAAGGTTCAGCATCTCATTTGTATCGTGCTAAAATTGGACTGCCACAAACATCATCCCCAACTTTCCCTTGACGACATTCTCACTGATGTGTCAATAAAGTTTGTCATTTTGTGCGTGTACCGCAACATCGTATTTTGTATATTTATCGTGCAAAATAAATGTTAATTATCAAAAAACATTCAGTACTTCTCTATCAACCGATCAAAACTCTCAATGAAGAAACAAGTGAACCACATTGACTTCGTTGTTCGTGCCATGAAGTAGACACAATTTTTCAAATGAGAAAAAATCTTCCGAATGGTGAAATGTTTACTGAACGACTGATATAACTTTTCGGATACCAATTTAAATACAAATAACACTTTGTATAATAAGGGTTGTGTTTGTTTATTTTTATTTAATACCCCTTTACACCAGGTCCGAAATTGAGACTATTTTTTCACAATATTTATCATGCTAATCAGGTCAAAACAATATATATATGCTTCACCGCAGTGTTTCTGAATTATTGACAGAATATTTTTACTAGAGTTCAATTAAATTTTAATCTGCTTTGATGTTTCGAATAATCAAGTGTGCGTCAGGGGTGATTTCAACGAAGATCTGTTTCAATATCATAGATTGAATTCCGTTACCGATCAATGTAATGAATTCCCTTTGCATGGTTTGTACCCATTAATGACTAAATTAGAACGTACGACGGCGTATCTGCAACTGTACTAGATTATGTGATTTCCCCCGAAACTTGAATGCAAAAGTTACATCAATGCTTGCATCAAACTGACAACTATTGATAGGGATAATTAGCTTCAAAATCTGATTGAGATTTTTCAAAGAAACTGCAGAATAGTCTGGGAAATCATCAGTAACTTTTTATGAAAAGTTTCCAGAGTTTTTCCGATTCAATTGTTATTGATGTTGAGGTCTTCACTATTACACAGCCGATGTCAAATTGCTTCAAAAAGTATAGAACTTTTGGTGTTTGGAACTCTAATCGAACCTTATTTCAGCAAAAAACATTCCTTGAAACTGCAGAACAGTCTGGGAGTGCAGTCTGAGACAGTCCGACAATGGAATCCCCGAACAGTTAATCTTTAAGCCTTGAGAAATGAGGAAATAAAAGCAAAAACAATGATACATGTGGATAAACAATAGTGTCAGCACTGGCTGGGATAACACCCCAACCCATGTAATTAAAACAATCTCTGGGATTATTGATGCTTCCTTAACCCCTCCATCCATCAATGTTACCTCAGCAGGGAATTTTAACCGATGAAGACAAAATCTCTCAAATTGTTTGAAATAGAAAAGAAGCACAGATGTCATTAAAAATTGTCGCCCAATATCAGTTCTGCCCGCTACGAGCAAAGTTTTTGAAATAGGTTTTCCTGCTTGATTAAATACTCACTTTGCAGCTAATAACCTACTTGACCAACTTCAGTGTGGCATCCATGCTCGCTTTCGTGAACACAGAACACGTAATATTAAATATATTTAACGGGTGATGTTATTGATGGGTTCTACCGTGGGAAAGTCACTAAATGGAACTTTTATGGACCTCAGCAAAGTTTTCAATTTGTTGATAAAATCACGGCATTTATAGTTTTTTCTTTTGACAAGAGTTGCAGGAAAATTATCATCTTGATAGATCATCTTGATCATGTTTATTCCAACTCGGTGAGTTGGAATAAAGAATCATCATTTGTCAGCACACTTCATGTAGAGGTATCCCAAGGGTCGATCCTTCGACCGTTGATCTTACTTATTTGCATTAACGAGAATGTAATAGCTTGCGACAGGTTATCCTCTGACCTTCTTGTAGATGATATTATAGTGTACTCGCAAGGAAAATATCTTAATGATGCTATAGAGAATATGAATAATCAATCAAATTGCATTTCATACTGGTTTTTATCAAATAAGTTGAGGCTAATAATCGACTAGCTGCAGGCTTTTATATTTTAAAGGAAGAATATGCCGAGTCATCAACACACTTGTTGAACTGGAACATCAATCAATTGTCAATGAAACATGAACAAGGATTCCCGGTGCTATTGTAGACAATAGACTGGTATACTGGAAAAATCACGTCTCTTGTGTTGTCAGAAAATTATCCAAATCACGTGGAATCCTGTAAAAAAAAATTTTTTTTTCTATAAAATTATGTTAAAAGTCTCATTACTACAGCCTTATTCATCACTTCTGACTTACTGTTCAAACGTGTATGCATCTACCTACGAAACCAACCTATGACCTCATTCTTAGTCAAAGCTTTACAAGTGTACAAAGACAACAACAGACCTTTTGACTCAAACTGGGTTGCTTTTTGATAGTAAGAAGATTAGTTCTGGAGTAGAACGTCTCTGAGAGCATCATGTGCCTGATAATTTTCTGTTAGGGTGTCGCAGAATAAAGCACTATCCCATTCTAGCAGACGTGACCATACTTTGACTTTCTGTTGTTAGAGAAATATCCTCTCACTCTGTCAATCATAAACTTTTCAGATGTGATGTTTGTGTTTTAAAAAGGTTTAGATCATTTACCTTATATTTAAAACAGGAATTTCGTAGGGAATAACGCAAAGCAGAATCTTCGTCCGAATGCGGGTTTGCTAATACACCACATCACATTAACACAGATCCAACATTTTTTTAATACAGTGCTGCTAAAACATAGAATCGTATTACTACGAATATGAAGATTGGACGCAGCACAGGTACCGCTAAGCGTAACCTTTAATTATGCCGCAATTTATCAGGTCAAGTGTTGGTTGCGCATCGGTGTTATTTCCTGGACAGTGGGTTTGTTTCCTGCTTCATTTACTCATATTTCCTGTCATCTCGCACATGTATGAGCCTGTCTCATTATGAGCACCACTTTAATAGTTAATTGAACTATCCGGCGCCTGTGTAACTGGTCATGTAAACTATGAAACTAGTTTCAAAATTTACGAATCGTGTGTTCATCATTGCTCTAGTAAATGTATATTATAGGATTTTCGGTTGAACATTTTCTACTCAGTTTCTTTCTTAAAGGCCAGTGTTAACACTTTATTATCACGATTCAGTAATTGACAGGTTGATGTACCATATATTACATATTTTTCACGAAATTATTCGTTCAATGGGACTTTTTTTTTCGTTTTAACATATTGAATAGTGGCGAACAGAGAGTGTCCTCCAACAATATCCATTAGTTGGTGGGATTACCATATTGAACAGTGGCGAACAAAGAGTGTCCTCGAACAGTATCCATTTGTTATTGGGATGTAATGGTAATTTTTTTGACTCCTACTTATATGTTGGTCTTAAGCATATTTTCGCAGCAAATGTTGGCTTTCCCGCTGACGAAAACTTGGCGCATATTATCTGTGCAGTGTGATATTTTGGAATCTTTTCGACCTGTCATTATACCAAAATAAATGATGAATCTTTAAATCAATAAATTCCTAATCCTCTGAACGCTCTGAACTAGGAGTCATCGAGATAGACACACGTATGCTGTGTTACCACAGAAGGGGGGATGTCCGCCAATGACTCATTCATACAACATCCATACCTTAAGAGCACGCAAGGGTCCGGTAAGAAGCCCGTTAACTCGGCTCACAGATCAGCGCACATAGTAGTTCCCGACAGCTTCAATTATTTTACCTCTGCTGCTTTTCAGCTATTCATCGTCACTCCACCCTCAACCTACCAGAATCTCAACCTAACATCCAATGGAGGGCAACTCCACCAATGCCGTCTGCACATCATTCATCTGCCGATATACCGTTCCTCTTTTAAGTATACGATCACTTGTATCTGCTTTTATCCTCCTCCCACCCACCTCCCTACATCCATTCATCCGAATAGTCTCAGGGCTTTCGAATGTGCCCCAACCGCTACCTGCTTTCTCATTAGGAACGGTAGAGCTACGCCGATACAAATTTTAAGTTATGTCTCTAGCAAGAAAAATTTAAGCTCAGTTACAGGTGCTCTGGAGGATGACCATGTAGACCTAGGACCAAACGACACTGGAATGATTTTCCTTCTCGTGATTGACCCTCTGGAGGTTGGTCATTGATAGCTAGAAGCAAATGTCACTGGATTAATGACCCTATCTTGTGATAAGCCGTCAAGGGGATGATCATGGAGAGATACACACAAACGACCCTGGAATGGTTGTCCTACCTTGTGATAAGCCGTCAAGGGGATGATCATGGAGAGATACACACAAGCGACCCTGGAATGGTTGTCCTACCCTGTGACAAGCCGCCAAGGAGATGATCATGGAGAGATACACACAAGCGACCCTGGAATGGTTGTCCTACCTTATGATAAGCCGTCAAGGGGATGATCATGGAGAGATACACACAAGCGACCCTGGAATGGTTGTCCTACCCTGTGACAAGCCGCCAAGGGGATGATCATGGAGAGATACACACAAGCGACCCTGGAATGGTTGTCCTACCTTGTGATAAGCCGTCAAGGGGATGATCATGGAGAGATACATACAAACGACCCTGGAATGGTTGTCCTACCTTGTGATAAGCCGTCAAGGGGATGATCATGGAGAGATACACACAAGCGACCCTGGAATGGTTGTCCTACCTTGTGATAAGCCGTCAAGGGGATGATCATGGAGAGATACACACAAACGACCCTGGAATGGTTGTCCTACCTTGTGATAAGCCGTCAAGGGGATGATCATGGTAATATAGAAACAAACAACCCTGGAATGATTGTCCTACATTGTGATAAGCCCTCTTAGGGATGATCATGGAGAGATAGAGACGAACAACCCTGGAATCATTGTCCCACTTCAGAATATATGTTCTAGACAATTCCAATGCTAATGCTAAGGGTATCATAGCAAAAAGACGGCTTGAATCCTCCAACACCGTAACTACTTTCCATAATAAAGTGACTAAATAGAAGTTAAATAAAAACATTCAATTTCAATCAGTTTTTATCAAGTTTATCCCAGAGCATTGAGAGAGACCTCGAATTAAATCGCTGAATCCTTTTCAATTTTTTCCCCACTCGCTCTCAAACGACACCAGCCCCACACAATAGAAAGTGGCCGACATTATTCCCCCCCCCAAAAAAAAAATATAAGCCGTAAGTTTCCGGCTAACAAGTCTCAACTTAGTAGTAGATAAATTGGTAGAAGGTGTGATTACGAACAAAATAACCGCATTCGTATGAACAAACATGTTGAAAGAGACTCGAATAATTCATCTCAATGACGTCGTATTGAGAACTGCATATTATTATATTGAATGTTTCGCCCTAGTAAGGTTTCGTATCTGTACAGAGAAGCCTCACTTCCATTCCATAATCTCGCAACCAAATGCTTGGAAACTCATTTCCAAACGATGGAAAAAAATGTTTTAATAATGGCTTATCATATATTCTGCCCTCCTATTGTTCAGGCAGTTTATGCATGCTTCTCGGTAATTATTATTATTATTATTAAATCATTAAATTCTATCGTCTGGCAACGGGTTTTCAATACTTAGGTATAATACATCAAACAAAGGTGATTTAGGCGGTGTTTGTGTCATGCGTGTAGGATCTGGACGGGAGTGTCCTTAGCCCCAATTTCTGTGCCAAGGCAATGTAATGTTGGGTGATAAGAGTGTCCATAGCTCCCATTTCTGTGCCAAGGCAATGAAATTATATGGGATAAGTGTTCTTAGCCCCATTTCTGTGCCAAGGCAATGTAATGATGTGGGATAAGAGCGTCCTTAGCCCCCATTTCTGTGCCAAGGCAATGTAATGATGGGGGATGAGAGTGTCCTTAGCCCCCATTTCTGTGCCAAGGCAATGTAATGATGGGGGATAAGAGTGTCCTTAGCCCCCATTTCTGAGCCAAGGCAATGTAATGATGGGGGATAAGAGTGTCCTTAGCCCCCATTTCTGTGCCAAGGCAATGTGATGATGAGGGATAAGAGTGCCTTTAGCCCCCATTTGCAAAGCTCTGACAGCGATATGAACAGTATTCGAATCAAATAAATGTCTGAATTTTAAATATCTTAATTCAATGCATGTGACTCTACTGCCCCTAATGAATCAGCATCGTTCAGGACAATACTCCATCACTGACTCATGTATTGAAAACGTGTGGAATATTCATCCGCTGCCAGTCCAAAAATACCAGCTGTGTCCAGTTCTTAATCCACCAATACCAGCTGTATCCAGTCTTTAATACACAAATACCAGCTGTGTCCAGTCTTTAATCCACCAATACCAACTCTGTCTAGTCTTTAATCCACCAACACCAGCTGTGTCCAGTTTTTAATCCACCAACAATAGCTGTGTCCAGTCTTTAATAAACCAATACCAGCTGTGTCAAGTTTTTATACCCGTGATACCAGCTGTGCTGTCTTTAATCCACCAATACCAGCTGTGTTCAGTCTTTAATCCATGAATACCAGCTGTGCCCAGTATTTAATCCACCAATACCAGCTGTGTCCAGTCTTTAATCCACCAATACCAGCTGCGTCCAGTCTTTAACCCACCAACACCAGCTGTGTCCAGTATTTAATCCACCAACACCAGCTGTGTCCAGTTTTTAATCCACCAATACCAGCTGTGTCCAGTCTTTTGTCCACCAGGACCAGCTGTGTCCAGTCTTTAATCCACCAATACCAGCTGTGTCCAGTCTTTAATCCAAAAATACCAGCTGTGTCTAGTCTCTAATCTACCAATACCAGCTCTGTCTAGTCTTTAATCCATCAGTACCAGCTGTGTCCAGTCTTTAATCCACCAACACCAGCTGTGTCCAGTTTTGAATCCACCAATACCAGCTGAGTCCAGTCTTTAATCCACCAATACCAGCTGTGTCCAGTCTTTAATCCACCAATACCAGCTGTGTCCAGTCTTTAAGCCACCAATACCAGCTGTGTCCAGTCTCTAATCTACCAATACCAGCTGTGTCCAATCTTTAAATCACCAATACCAGCTGTGTCCAGTCTTTAATCCACCAATACCAGCTGTGTCAAGTCTTCAATCCACCAATACCAGCTGTGTCCAGTCTTTAATCCACCAACACCAGCTGTATCCAGTCTTTAATCCACCAACACTAGCTGTGTCCAGTCTTAAATCCGCCTACACCAACAGTGTGCAGTCTTTAATTAAACAACACCAGCGGGTTTCACTATTTAATAGAAATTTCTTTCTCTGCATGTTCATGGTCGATGCTTCCTCTGCAGGTGGTCGACACCACTCTTCAGGACAATTGGCAATGATCGTCAATGTCAGATACAAGTGTGTAATTCGACAAATTTAATCTTTCTGTTTTGTGCCGGATATCTTCCAAGGCTATCCGTTACTCGACAGGTGCCTACAAATTATTGCTACAACATATTAATGTATTTCAGTAGTCTCACCCAGCGAGTAGTCTTCACACTGATTACCGAATATGTTTATTATAAATTATATTTTATGCTGTTAAATACTAACCGACCGTTCACCGGAGACGTGTTGCGTATTGTTTCATTTGAACGTTCGTTTCGCCAAATCAACTAAATTTGATCATGGAAGTTGGGGTGATAGGTTTAAGAAATTAGCGCAGTTGTTTGACGATAGGCCTAAATGATTTGATAATATTAATTATAATAGAAACTATTAACTAATTTAATAAGGATTTGATCGAACTCTATAAATGAGGCATCCACGCAATCAGTCAAATGAGACATCAATAATGTCTCTGCCATCGCAGGCAGTCAAATGAAACATCAATAATGGCTCTGCCATTGCAGGCAGTCAAATGAGACATCAATAATGTCTCTGCCATTGCACGCAGCCAAATGAAACATCAATAGCATCTCTGCCAACACAGGCAGTCATATGAGACATCGATAATGTCTCTGCCAACGCAGGCAATCAATTGACACATCAATAATGTCTTTGCCAACGCAGGCAATCAATTGAGACATCAATAATGTCTTTGCCAACACAGATAGTTGTTATATCTTAAGATATTGTGGGCTGAGGACTTCTAGACAAATAATTGGATTGGGTTGTATATATGATTTATTTGCACCTATACAAATTATACAAGTCGAGAAAATGGGAGTTTAAGTTTCGTATCGGAGTCGAGTCATCACTGACTGTTGTTGTCCCTGATTTGGGCGTCATCTTAATTGCTGTATGTGCCCAAATGATTTCCGTTTGCTTCAGATCAGCTTGTTTGGTGCTCATAGGTTCTCTTATTATAAATTACCTTGTCAGACTATACTACCCGACCTTCCGGCCAGCGCATGTCTAATGTAATAGGGATGTTATTGATGAACCTCTACTTTCCGGAAATCGTCTTTGTTACGCATTGACATTGCCCAAGTATGGGGACATGACAGTAGTCAAATGATACTTCAATAATGTCTCTGCCAACTCAGGTAGTCAAATGAGATATCAATACTGTCTTTGCCAACACAGGTAGTCAAATGGTACATCAATAATGTCTCTGCAAATGCAGGCATTCAATTGAGACATCAATAATGTCTCTACCAACGGAGGTAGTCAAATGATACATCAATAATGTCTCTGCGAAAGCATGTAGTCAAATTAGTATCAATAAAGTCTCAGCAAACGAGGGCAACTTATGTTCTGCACGCACGGGCTCAGTACTCCGGGTGTCCAGGCTGGTCGATAAACGTACACCCACCCTTACATGTGTTTGCTCACCTGAGAACTAATCAGACCAGGTGCGGTAATTCATACTGTGTTAAATTGCACGCATGTGAGGGCCACCAATTGCAAGGGCTACTCTGCAGAGGCTCGGACTGGCGTCTTTGTCGATGGAAAAGTTATTTGTACTCATGCGAGTAATGCAACGCATGCAACATCACTCGCATGTGATCAACTCATGCGAGTAATGCAGCGCATGCAACATCACTCGCATGTGATGAACTCATGCGAGTAATGCAACGCATGCAACATCACTCGCATGTGATCAACTCATGCGAGTAATGCAGCATATGCAGCATCACTCGCATGGGATGGACTCATGCGAGTAATGCAACGCTGCAACATCATTCGCATGTGATGAACTAAGCATGAAAATAATTGTACCTACACATTATCGTTGTTGAGTTGTAATTCAATTTGGGGAAAGTCTCCTTACGATCTGTCGTGTTCATCATTTCGTTTATGGTTCGCATAGCAGCATGCAGGGTTGAAACCTATTATCGTATGCGTCAAAATAATGTTCTGATAGACACTAATTGGTTGGCTGAACGACCTTAGAGATGGTTTCCAAAATTAACCAACAGCTCATTAAGAGATTCAAGAAAGTATGTTATCTCCTTACGCTTCCCGATTTCATTTGTTGAAGGTATTTTTCGATCATAGTAATAATTGCATTTTCCAAAAGACAATACATGTAAACCAAAAGTTTAAAAATATATTTTGGAGATGGCGAACAAATCACGGGAAATTGTATTGGTATTATCTACTTCCCATATTATTTTTCCGGGAACACTGTTGATGGGATTATTCTCGTAGATTATCAGCAGATCACATCTATCCAAGATATTGGAATTCGTTTCAAAATGCGACAGTTCACTTTGAGATTAGAAGTTCATTGTTCATAAAAAATGGTCGTTTTTCATCATTAATCTCTTTGTTGTGATTATCTAGAACGGCATCAGAAGATGTACTTGTCATCTAAGATTGATTAGCTGTACTGTGAATTTTATTTTGAATTTCTCCTAGTCCTATAATTATACTAGGTAACAGCCATGATATAAAGATAGATGGCTCACCTTCTTAACTACTTCTGCCAGTAATGGCTAGCCATGACAGGGCTGAAGAGAAGAATATTGCTGTATTAAATTGAGGTATTATTTACATCTGAAAGGGACGGCGACTCTCATCGCTACTACAGCCATCTGGAGTGCAGACAAGACCCTCTTTGTGACTAGCGCTAGTGTGGGAGTAGGTGAAAGACCGTCCTCTCCCTTTTTGCTTTTGTATCATAGTAAGATATGAACACAAAATATTGTATATCGAAGGCTTTAAAACTAACAGCGTCCCCTTCATCCTGAGAAAACCATCAGCGTCCCTATCATCCTGAGAAAACTATCAGCGTCCCTATA
>SDVV010019790.1:0-13451 GCA_016164225.1 Gammarus roeselii
ACACACTCTCCGGCCAGTGGTGACACACACACCCACCCACTCCCACGCTATAGGCACACACGGCTCTACCACACGCTCGTCTTACGCGTGTTACATATCTTTGGCTGTTAATCACTTGTGTGACTTGTGTTTATTTTCAGTACTCTATTGATTTAACCTGTTGACGTGTTACCATTTCTTTATGAAAAAGACAATTATAAAACCAATGTGTCTTCATTCAACCATGATTTACCCGATTATCGCAACCGTGAACTGAAAATCGTAACAAAGAGTCACTACCTCCCACTATTGGTCCGAGTGGCATACATGTTTCACACTGTCATAGTCGAACATGTTTCGCGTGCCAGTTTATGGTGTTATGTGATTTTTATACAGTGGATGTTTAACAGTGTTTACGAGTGTTATGTCAATGTTACGAAGCCGTGTGTTATTTTATAAAGTGTCCCAGAACTGGTCTAGTGCCCCATCCTCCTCTTCAATTTTCAATAGTTTATTTTTGTAATACGCTTTAGGCATATCACCCAGGAACGTTTGAATGATGTCATTGACATCTTTGCTAATCACAGTCTTATTGACCAATAAACTTTTGAGGAGGTCGAGAACGTGAATACGATGTTGGACATTATGATGGCTAACAAGCCCGTTCGATTCAAATATAAGTTCTGTGTTTTTTCTTAGGTAGTGAAGCAGACTAGTGAACAGAGTTTTAGCCACGGGGGGAACGAGGCCATATAAAGTGCTGCATCATCGCCATTATTTGTCTCCTTTTGTTTGATCGGTTCCGGTTTGAGGTCTGTAGTAATACTTGTGCGATATTGGGCCTGGATAAAATTAAATAACTTTAGAGAGTGTTATTTCAGGCAAAGCGTTTGAATCTAGCATATCGTCCTCACGTTCGTTTTACCTTTGACTGTGATATTTACTGCTATGTTCTGCTATTTCTGGCCCTGTTGTGACAGATAAGGGTGTAGCGCTACCGCCAATATGATTTGTTGTAAGTCAATCCATCTTGGATTTTAGAACTAGGTAGTAAACCGATTTATCCATGAATTCTTTTTTGTCAAGAAACTCACTGCAGTGGGTAATAATAAATATAACAGTAGCCCTCCACGAACGGTTGATAATGTTTTCCTTTTGGACCCGGACGATTTACTGCCCAATTGTTTTATTATAGAGTTGAATTTAGTTACCCGTGACTTGGTTAGCTTGCCACAGATCAATTTTCCGCTCAGTATATATGTAAATATTTCGCAGATGATTTTAATTTTTGTATCGGTTAATAGTTTGATGAGTTGACTACGTTCGGACGATTTAAAAATTCAATTTCCGTTTCAAAGTGCGTTTATCACACATCACGACACGACTTTTCCTTCAATAATCCACGTAGGTTTGCCGTCTGGATAATCCCTGTAAATCACGTAGATTTGCTTTCACCTCGTCTAATTCGGCTCTTCAAGACCTTGATGGAATAAATATCAGGTCTGTCACACTGAACTAGTTCCTGCCTGTAGGCAAATCCTTTGATGCGTTCATCAGTATCGAGCGGTGTTATTTCATAGGTCGGAGGGTAATGTTTTTGATTAATACGTGAAATTCGGAACACTTCCTTCGTGAACTTTGGTTCGTGTTCTTTCCTGAATGTCTTGAGACTGGGATCACTAAACTGTAAGCGTACGTACGCTCCCACCTTTAGTTGTGTACTGGGAACTTTATTTTTTTGCGTCGTATTTTATTCATTTCGGAAAGCATTACCTGGATTTCTCTCGGGTCGTTCAACAAATAAACGTCAAAGGGGACCCGCCCAATTGATGATGAATGTGGTGTCTTATTGTACGTGTTCACAATTGTTAGCAAGTCATCTATATAGCGTTCAGTCTTTTTAGCATGCATATGTTTTCACAACCTAAGTTTTATAGTCCGTATTGCTCGTTCAGCTGGGGATGCTTTAATGGTCTTGTTGTAGGGGTAATAAATGGATATGTTCTTGCCGGTCAGATAACCTTTAAAGTTTATATTGTAAACTCACTGCCCTGATCTGAACAGATCCGAGTTGTTGGCCATACTAGTTCGCTTAGTATATTATCAAATGCTGCAATCATATTTTAAATGTAATAGCTTTCAAGGGTCGTACACAGAGATATTTGCTGTATATATCAATGACGATCAATAGATATCTAGTTCCGTCATTTTTTTCTGCCTAATCATTCATATAGGCAACATCCGGACAAAGAATCGATCCAGAACGCTCAGCTGTGAACATGCGTCTGCTAAATTTCAAGGGAGCTGGTTTAAATCGTGTAAAAGTCTCTGACACTTGCAGAATTTTTTCGACATCGGGTCTTGTTGTAGACGGACAAATATTCGTATAATTTTAATGTAGGGCCTTAGCGCTAGAGTATGACCCAACAGCCTCTGGATTGTAGTAGACACTCTCCACTCTAGTTAAATAATAATCTCAAATCTGGCATACATTATTGTTTATAGAGGCAACACTTGTTCAAATTCATGTCCTGCAATTTGTGCTCTAATCAAGAGTTCCAAACTACTTGGGTGTGTGAAATCAACCAAGATGTGCTCATATGTTTTTTGTTCAACATGCATCTTGTATACGGAGATAAGCGATTCAATCTTGTCTTTTGCAAGGAATGTTTTGCCAAAGTAACGTAATTGATTTATATCGCGCATGCGTAGGATAAGAAAATGTGTGGTATTCAAAGATATTGTGCGATGGAATGGATTTAAATGAAAGAGTGATTAGTTTAAACATATCGCCCTGCTATTTGCGTAGCGGCCCCGGAAAAAAAAACATTTGCAATAATACGTAGACACTCTGATTACAACAAGAAATCGTCATACACTACAAGGAGTTTACATTTAGTTTTTTTGGCTAATGGATCGAATGTGACTTGTCCTGTATGTGTTTTAATTTTTTCGTGTTTCCTTACAGGAAAGTGCTCTGACCCCGAAACGACCACCTCATCGAAGCTATCAAAGCATTTACTAATTGTTTCCCCACAAGGACACTCTTTCCACTAGATGAGAACCCTCTCACAAACAATCGTGCGGGTTTGGTGAAGAGGTTGATGTCCGCATACCTAATCGTCTCCATTCTCCCCAACAAGTGATACACATCTAACTAATTTTCAATGAACCTTTAATACTGAAATCAAGGACCCGTTCGACGTCACCAGGTAACTTGGCTATTTTCATTTCTAAAGTTAGATCGGTCATGCCAATATCTTTGACATCAACCAATGGGACTTCCAGCCATCTATACGTTAGTTCATTTTTTTCTCAACAGATCATGGTAACAACTCGATTGGGGGTAGGCCAGATTAGCCCGAAACTTCAGGGATGATAAAATATGTTTAACGAAAATGTCAACATATTTTTGGAGTGTGTAATCAAACTAGTCCATGATAGTACAAAATACAGTGTTACATTTTTTCTAAGTATTCTCGTTCATTTGCAGACTGACGCAGTACCCTCCAGCAAATCATCCGTATCAGGGCTATCCGCTGGCCAGTCTTTGCCCAAACTATCAATGTGGTTCTAGGTACGGTAACCCAAACTACCAGCGTCATCCGCTGCCTGTACCTCACTACCAGCAGCAGCCTCAAGCTTGGCACCCTCGACAACCGTGGCAGAGACCGCCGTGGCAGACACAGGCGTGGCACTACCCGCAATAGACTAAAGAAACTGACTTTCATAAAGTCAGACATGATGCATTACAAAGGTTAGTGTATACAAAAATTTTTTTTTTCAGATTTTTTATGTAATAAATTATTACGTTTTTAATAATACTGATAACATCTTGCTTCAGGAACATCTTCACCATGGGTTGAGAAGGAGAATGATCTGTGTGGCATATCCATCGTAGGGCTTGTCTTCCGAGATTCGCTCAAGTGTAGAGATGTACTACGCTCCAGCATGACTTCCTCTTGACTGAGGAAGCTAACTATAAAGTCGGGACTTAGTACAATTCTAGACTTGTGCAGTTTTGATTTATTGTTCAAGAACACAAACGATGTTTCTTCGGAGTTGCACTCCAGTTCCACACTCGACGAGTCCTGTCTTATTAAAGCAGTCACTTGTTCCTTCATCTTCAAAATGTTCAAGATAACTTTCAATATTGGTAGTGTCGTTGACACCAAATTACCAGCTTCAATGAATGCAAACCTCTGGAGAGTCAGGTTATAGGTGACTGCAAGGTTTCCTACTTTTATTAGCTCCATTTTTTGGTCTTATTGGTCATTCTTGAGAAGGAGGATGTTTACTCGTCGAGAAGCTGATGATGTGTGTGTCCACCGCCTCAGTGATGCCAGTTTTATACGACCCCACCGCTGCAGGCAAGTAAACAGGTTACAACACGTATATCGGTTTCGGTTTGTTTTGGCTTTGATTTCGTAGTGATTTGGTTTTGTTGTCATACATCTGGCAGCGTATGACCTCTTCCCAAGTTATCGTACACTGTTGTATAAAATGGCGAATGCCGCAGCCCAGACATTATTTATGCTCTTGATCTTGTTTGTGACGGACAGTTGTTCTACTCTCGATGAAAGTATTGAAAGTTCTCACTAGTCTATTTTTTTTTCATTCTAGAGATATCTTGCTGTAACTTTGTTAGTCTATTTTGTATTGTTTTAAAGACATCTCCGTAATTTGATATTTGTTTATTCTTGTAGGATGAATCAACCACCATTGTTGGAGGATGCAGGGAGTATTCGTGGCAACGGACCATGCCGAAATGAGGTCTGTCCGCCCTCGCATGCCCTAGCGCAAGCTCGTCACCTATCCTCGCAATGTCCGTTAACCCTAGTGCAAGCCTCGCAATGTCCGCAAGCTCGCAACCCGGTGGTGGTGCCCCCCTTCCGTCTTCGAAACAATCCGGAGTTCAGGCTACTGATGGTTTGCCTCCGTCTTTGGAACCATTCGTCGCTACTGCTGCTCCGTCCTTGGCGCTGTCACTCAGCTGTCTCTCGGCCGTTACTCAATCAGCCTCACTCACTCAGCCTCAGCTGTCACTCAACCGTTACTCAGCCTACTGATGGTTCGGCTCCATCTTCAGGCCCATTCGTCGCTACTGATGATTCGACCTGCGCTATTCCGTTGCGGGAGCCTATATTCTAGCTGCCTACCTCTAAAGGAATTTCGGAAAATAATTTTGTACCTTCAACATTTATACCATACACTGATCATGTCAACATATCGTTCATGATGACAATGGGACGCGAGGAATTAGTGGAACCCATTTAATCTAAATTAGGCACGTCAATGCACCGTGAATGTTAAAATGGGTAAACAAGTTGAGGATGCATCTGTAGATGACAAGGACTGGGTGATTAACACAAAAGCGATCCAGCTAACAAAAATTGTGCTTTTCGATGAGTTGATTGAGGATATCGGGGTAAATTAACAAAATAAATTAGAAAAACAAGAGCGAGAAGGTAGTGGGTGATGAATTACTACAGTAACCAGTGCACAACCTAAATTCTACAAGACGGGTGTTAATGGAACAAAGCGTCTTGGCGACTATGTTCCTTAGCCCAAAAATTGTCCAGACTGGCAACATATAGTGAACATCAAGACAAAAAACAATAATTGCGTACTCACTAGCATGATTTTCCTCTTCCACTTGCCTGAAAATGCATATCTCTCAAATGATAGACGACAGTCGGAGTTCACTTAGCTCTCGTACAAAAAAACACATACTTTAACTTCCCAAACCTTGCCTTGAACAAACCTGTTGCTCTGGAAGATTTTCCTGTCATAGAAAGGGACTGTGAAGTTAAAAATTAGACTGTATCAGCTCACAAAAGAGAAGAAAGGTTATGGTCAGGTCAGTGTATACAGAGGCAGTTTAGAAGCCAGGAGGGAGCGCACTATCCACCTTGCGCAAATCTGAGATGCCAACCATGTCGAGCTCATACCGTGTTTTACTACATTTATGAAAACACTCAGACATATGAGACATAGAGATAATTTTTATTGTCCATTCTGCATGCAAGGCATGGATGAAAGCAAAAAAGCTGGACACGTAAAATTGTGTTCATCGAGTACAGGCTTGCTAAGCATCAGTATGCCTGAAGAAGGCGAAATGTACCTATTCTCAGCCATGCATGCAACAATGAAACCTCCCGTTGTTTTTTATTATGACTGTAAATCTGTGCTTGAACTTAAAACACAGGGAAACATGTAGTTAACATACACAAGTTGTGCATGTTCAGTTATACTCTAGTGGATAAAGACGGAAAAATTGTAAGACACAAAGTAGTCGATTCGACTTCAGTTCCCTTTGAGGAAATGAAGACATATTTGTCAAAAATATGTTGCTGGATTATAAAGATTACATGGACACCTTACCATTGTCGGCAAACAAAGAGTTCACCACCATAATCATTGCATCGAGGGCGTCTTCGGACCTAACATAGAAGTGATATCTGGCAACTATATTGGGGCTCTATGCTATAACTGCATTTTTAGAATCACGGAGAAACTCAGGTTCATGCCTTGTATAGCACACAATGTATCAGCCTATGATATGCGCTTCATATTAGGAGGATTGGACAGCAAAACGTCTTCCAATATCCGTGTGTTACCAAAGCAGTCAGACAAGATGTTCAGCATCTCTGTCTTCCTGAACGATGACACGAGCAGGTACGGTGTCAAGTTCATCGACTCGTACTCGTTCCTCAACTCAAGTTTATAATAGTCTTGCCAAAAATCTTAAAGATAGTGGCCATGACATGCTGCTCACGAAATCCCATCTCACAAGTCTCGGGTACAGTGACAAGGTTCTAGACCTCGCTACTCAAGAAGGTCACTTCTGCTATAAGGCCATCACATCGGATTCTGTGCTGGACCAAGAAACATCCCATCGCAACAAGCCTTTTACAGTTAACTTCGAGGCAAAAGAATATCGGACAGGCAGCCAACTGCAAGACTTTGCATGACTACATGATCATCTACCTCCTCATCGACACGTTGCTCCAGGCAGAAGTCTTCCTAAAGTTTAGGGAGACCATGACGCGCAACTACACCCTGGGCCTCGTCCATTTTGTGAGAGGCCCCCGGCTTTGCAATGCAAGCCGCCCTCCACGAAGTCAAGATGAAACTGGAGCTGGTCAATTATATGGATCTACTCTACTTGATTGTCATAAATACACGAGGCGGATTTTTGACATTGACGAAAGGTCTTACCAAGATAGATAATCCCCGATACAAAGACTATGACCCTAAACTACCTGTGTCTTCAGCAGCAATGTAGGGCTTTAACAGTCTTTATGGTGGATATTCGAGTGAACCCTTTTTCTTTGGTGAAATTCACTATCTCACACCCGAAGAAATTCAAGCATTCGACTTGGTAAATGCGGACTGTTTTGACGAGTACACGTACATTGTCTGTATCGATGCCCAAGTCAGCGACGAAGTTGCACGAAAAACAGATGAACTGCCCCTTCTGCTACATCACAAAGAAGTCAGCTTGGACGATGTTTCGCTCTTCACAAAATTCTCTTGGCAGGCTCGGAACATCTCAAAGCAGATAACGAGCAGATCGTAAGCTGGATGCTAGTCATCTACCCCAAACTGACTACCTCGTGACACTGGAACTTCTTCAAGTACTTCTCAGACAAAGATTGGAAGTCACCAAGGTTCATAGAATTTTTCGAATTAAGCAGGAACCGGTCTTCAAATCCTTCATCATGAAAAATATTCAAAAACGTCAGGAGTCTACAAACTCCTTCAAAAAATCCCTATATAAACTGCTCTCAAATAGTATATGCGGGAAGCTATTGTTCAATCCGCTCAACAGAAGTCTAGAGGCAAAGGTCGTGTGCACAGCCAAAGAGTTCCGAAAACATGCTGCCAACCCTCTCCTGAAAAACTGCGACGCCATCGGCCCCGAAACATTCATCATGATCCTCAAACAAAAAAATATCAGAATGGTTCATCCACTCCAAATTGGCTTTTACGTGCTAGAAAAAGCTACAGCAAAACTCTACAGCTTCTTTTATGACACACTGAAACCCAAATACGGTGACAACGTCTCGCTCATCTACTCGGACACAGGCTCGTTGCTGCCCCAGTTCTAAGGTGTTGCCGACATTGAGGGGGAAATGCCTAAACCTTCTCTGGCTGCATTCATGGACTTCTCAAACTAGCCGAAAAATCATCCCTTGTACGATGAATCAAAGAAAGGACAGCTGGGACTACTGAAACGCGAAACCGCCAACGACTACCCGAGTGAAATCATGTGCTTGCAACCAAAGTATCACAGTATGTTACTCTAGTCCGACGCTCCAAAATCAGCTGCTACGGGTGTAAATTACCAGACACAAGCCAAAATCAGACATGGACAATACAGAGACATCCATAACCAGAAACACACTTTGAGACCATACACAATATTCGTGCACAAGCACGCCAGCTTCAAACTGTACGTACTATCAAAAATTGCCTCAGTAAGTTTGAAAACAAACGTTACTTTATCGACATGTGCACAACTCTTGCCTATGGGCATCCAGACATTCCCAAAAAATCCATTGAAATTGAACCTACCGTCACTAAAAAGAGGAAGCGATGTGTCGTGAATGATGATGTCGATGTACAAATGGATTTAACTTGGGAGAGACGTAAACCGGATGAGTCTGTCTTGGGCGAGTACACTCGCGTGAATGACGAAAGTACATCCACGTCTTCAGGTTTTATTCTCTAAATGTTCCTAAGATTTAAATGTTGCTAATATGTAACGATGTTCTCATGTAACTATGTTATAAATAAATATATTCACAAACATGTATGTTTCATTGTCCAACTAGTTAGGGTATATATTGATGTTTACAAGCGATTTGTTGTCAGTATGACGTAGCACCCAGTGCAGGATGCAGGAACCGGAGGAGTTTTTTGTCTATGTCTCATCGCTGGGCAGTAGCCAATTGTACCAAAACAACACACTTTCAAGTTTTACTAACAACATTTATCCAGGGATACAGCTACAGAGAGAGTGGAGCGTACGACATGAAGTATTCTATAATGACTGATTGAAGATAAAAAAGCACGATAATTAGTACAACATTGTATTCTACGAAGACTATTTTAATGATAATGATGAACGAGTCGGGCATGAAACGGCTTTGTTGGTTCCTAGAAAAAATATTTCAGGCAATACATTGGAAGAACACATCTCCGAGCTAGAAAACAATATCAGAAAAAGTCTGTTAAGGAAATGAATCGTTAGAGATGAAGGAAAATTGTTTGAATATGATAGTGTCACACAACGCTTGAAGTTCAACGTCTTTATTATACAAAACATGACGCTATACAAATACACATATTCATAGGACTAGCATTGAAATTGCACATATGCAACATGATGTGCCCTTAATTGCAATACAGTATGCCCAGCATTGAAATGCGAATGCCAAAGGTAGTCTCTATGTTTATGTAAACGTTCTATTTATATAACCTATTAACATATAACCTATTAACATATATAACCTAATAACATATAAATGCCTTATGAATAATTCGAAAGCTCTTCGTCCGTTCCGGCCGAATGAGTCACCCACCTCCGTTCCACCCCACCTTCGCGCCGCCCGCCCACTACCCACCGCTAATTAAGCCCTATCTTATTCCTTCGCATCCGCGTCTCATATCCCTTGTATCTACTAGCAGACCAAGGTATCAAGCAGGCCAAAGCCTCAAGCAAGCAAATGTCTCTAGCAAGCAAAGGCTTCTAGTAAGCAACGATCTATAGTAAGCAAGACCTCTAGCCAGCAGAGGCTTCTAGCAACCAAAAGCGTCCAGCTAGAAAGGGCCTCTAGTAAGCAAAGGCCTCTAGTAAACAGAGGCCTCTAGTAAGCAAGCTGTGCCTCAAAAAATCAAAGGTCTCTTGGAAGCAAATTCCTCTATCAAGTCAAGGCCTCAAGATAGCAAAGACCTCAAGCAAGCAAAGGCCAACTAGTAAGCAAGAGCTTCCAGTAGGCAAAAGCCTTCTTAAATCCGAGACCCCAATTAAGCAAAGGCCTCTAGTAAGCAAATGCCTCTAGTAAGCAAAGGCCTAAAGCAAGCCAATGGATCAAGCAAGCAAAGGCCTCTAATGCACAAAAGTATTTAGAAAGCAAGTGCATCAAGCAAGCAAAGACCTCTAGCAAGTCATGTCTCTTAGGGATCAAAGGTCTCCAGCAAATGAAGGTCTTTAGCTAATCAAGGCCTCTAGCACACAAAGAGCTCTAGCAAGCAGAGACATCTAGCAATCAAAAAGTAGAGACCTGTGACTCACAAAACCTTCTGGCAAGCAAAACCCTCCAATAAGCAAATATCACTAGTCTTTCTTGCAAGCAAAAAGCCCTCTAGCAAGCAACGGCCTCAAGCAAGCCAAGGCCTCAAGCAAGCAAGAGTCTCTAGTTAGCAAAGACCTATAGCAAGGGTCCTAAAAGGACCCTTGGCTGCGCGCGGTAAGCCAAGGACGACATTACCGCGGTTATTCGATAACAAAGAGACATGTTCCAGATTACTCGATAACAAAGAGACATGCTCCAGGTTACTCGATAACAAAGAGACATGTTCCAGGTTACTCGATAACAAAGAGACGTGTTCCAGGTTACTCGATAACAAAATGACATGTTCCAGGTTACTCGATAACAAAGAGACATGTTCCAGGTTACTCGATATCAAAGAGACATGTTCCAGGTTACTCGATAACAAAGAGACATGTTCCAGTTTACTCGATAACAAAGAGACATGTTCCAGGTAAATCGATAACAAAGAGACATGTTCCAGGCTACTCGATAACAAAGAGACATGTTCCAGGTTACTCGATAACAAAGAGACATGTTCCAGGTTACTCGATAACAAAAATACATGTTCCAGGTTACTCGATAACAAGATACATGTTCCAGGTTACTCGATGACAAAGAGACAGGTTCCAATTTACTCGATGACAATGAGACATGTTCCAGGTTACTCGATAACAAAGAGACATGTTCCAGGTTACTCGATAACAAAAAGACTTGTTCCATGTTACTCGATAACAAAGAGATATGTTCCAGGTTACTCGATAACAAAGAGACATGTTCCAGGCTACTCGATATCAAAGAGACATGTTCCAGGCTGCTCGATAACAAATAAACACGTTCAAATCTACTCGATATCAAAGAGACATGTTCAAATCTATTCGATATCAATGAGACATGTTCCAGGTTACTTGATAACAAAGAGACATGTTCCATGTGACTGGTTTAACCCTGCCACGCAATGGTGACCTGGCCTTCCTCCCCCACCCACGACCATCCCGTTTCTCGCCGAGATGCCAAAGGCGGGAAAGCACATCAATGCAGCGTAAAAAATAATCATCCGTTCGCAAACATTCTCCACTCACGCTTATTCAATGCACGCTCTTTTGCTACCGCCACAATCAAGTCTCTCTTTGCTAACGTCTGCTTCACACCATCCATCCACTCAAACTTTGGTTAACCTCTAGGCCTACGTCCACCCGCCACTGCCTTCATCACCCTTTTTACCAATTTCCCTTCACCTATCCTCACCCTGTGTCCGAGCCCTCTCAGAACAGGCGAATCTACTCTGTTCTCTAACTTCTTTACCATCCCTGTTCTATATCAAATAACGTCGTTATTGGTCCTGTTTCTCAGCGTCACTCCAGCCATGCCCCTTAAAAATTTCATCTCAAATACATTCTACCTTCTTCTCTCTTCTGCTCCCTCCCCCCAAGTCTCAGCTCCGTAGAGCACTTTTGGGATGACTTTACATCGTCACAATCCTCTCTGCATCCGTCCCCAACGTTCTGCAGCTCATTACACTCGTCAATGAACCCAACACTTTAGGCCCTTCGTTTACTAGCGACTTCACTAGCGTTTACTAGCGCCTAGGTACTTAAAGCACTGAACTTTCTCTAATATCTCTCCTTTTAGAAGGACACTAATTCTGCTATCATTGACATTCCCTGAGCATCTCATTACATTACTTTTACCGACGTTCACTCAAAGCTTCATCCTCTCACACACTCTACCAAACTCCGAAATTAGCCTACACAGTTTCTCTTCTGAATCTGCCACCAGTGCCGTATCATCCGCAAACAGTAACTGACCCAACTGCCAACTCCGCTCATTCACTTTCAATAGCTTCAAGCCACGACCCAATACATTTGAGTTCACCTCCCTGACCACTCCATTCTTGTAAATAATAATAATAGTAATAATAATATAATCTTTATTGACAACCAACATGGGCATAGTTTTACAATTGAGACATCTTATTTTAGGGTTACAGTGTGAACAAAGTTATAAAATTGCCGCACACAACTAAGAACAAGTTACGGCATACAACTCTATCCTGCCTAAGCGTATAGTAATTCTCTCCATCGTCTTAACAATGACGAGGCAGCGAGCGCATCACCAGAGCAGATTGCTACGAGGATTTCATTAGGGGAGTTCATAACTCGAGTCATCAGGCTGTGTGCCGCTTCACGGAACAGTACCATGATGTGATCTGATTGGTTTTCAGCAAAAACCCTGCTCGCTGACGTAGAGCGAGGGACCTGCATCAGCCGTCGAAATGTGTCATTATAACTCACTGTCAATTTCCTCTCGCTATATTGAAAGTATTTTCTCCACATTGCATTACAATGAATCGAGTAACAATATGATTTGAAGAGCTGAATTTTAGCTTCCCTTGGTGCAAACGAGAATTTTCGTAGCAGCATGTTACCAACTGCATTTTGCCGCCTTGTTTGCTTTGCAACATCCTTGTCATCTGTGCAATCTGCTGTGATGATGTGCCCTAGATATTGAAATTCATCCACATAATCCAGTGCAACACCGCCTAGTTTTATCTCAGTCGATAGGTAGTAACTAGGACCCTTCGGTTTAACTAGCATGCATACAGTTTTTGCAGTGTTATATACAATATCATGATGTTCAGGAAATTTAATACAGATATCAAGAAGCTTTTGCATTGCTGAGAGAGTCGGTGCTAACAGCACCATATCATCTGCATAACTAAGATTGTTAACACAACAGTTGGCGACATGACACCCTTGGTTTTCTCTACTTCGAAGATAATTCAACTCATCAGTGTACACGTTATACAACAGTGGCGATAGCTGACCTCCCTGCCTAATTCCGTTTTTACAATGATATGTGGCCGATTTCGAACTACCCCATCGCACTAAGAATTCCTGTTCCCTGTACCAAAACACAAGCAAGTGCACAAAATAAGAGGGGCTCCGCTCTCAATTAACTTTCTGAACAAAGTCCAATGGTTTACTCTATCAAAAGCTTTCTTAGTGTCTAAAAAACACAGAAAAACAGGCGAGTCTCTACATATGTAATACTCAACAGTTTGTTTCAATGCGAATATCGCCATTTCAGTTCCATGGCCCTCTTTGAATCCAAACTGACTTTTTGCGGTAGACAGAAATGTTTGCAATCTTG
>SDVV010019791.1:0-13451 GCA_016164225.1 Gammarus roeselii
TCTCCCAAGTCCCCCGGGTTCCCGAAACCCCGGGTCCTCGAGTCCCGCGGATCCCACGAGTACCTCCTCTCAACCAACCTCGATACATATAATAATAATGATAAAATTCAAAATTTATCACCATGAAAAAAGGGCAGAGAAAAATAATAGAGCCCAAGCAAGAAGAAATGATAAAATACTAAAATAAAGTGTTAATGATCTATAAAATAAATAATCATCCATCCACCCCAAATTCTAGAGATTGAACAGCCAGGGAGACATCACGCAACCTTGTTTCTTACCTACATTTACTGTGTACCTATCACTCACCTCGCTCCACATTCAGACACACGCTATGCTGCCAACATATAAACTCTGAACAGCTTTCAACAGATTTCCGCCCACTCCACACAAACTTAACACCATCCACAACTCGTCAATGGCAACCCATGTCATAAGCCTTATCCAAATCCATGAAGGCACAGAACTTCTTTTCCTTCGTAATGTACTCCTCACAGACTTGTCTTCCTGTAAAAATCTGATCGAAACACTACCACTCCTAAAGCCACAGTTCCTCGCCAACTGTACCAACCTTAGTCTCCAATCCTTTTGGTCAGCACTCTCCCGTACAACTTACCGACCACATATAATACACCTCTAGCAAGCACTGCTCTAGTAGATCGGCACCACGCCCGATACAAAGCAGATCAAGTTGCCTCACCAGCCGCTTGGATTTATTATTCCACACCTTTTCAGGCACTCTGTCGCAACGCCATTCAAACCACCGGCTCTCTCCCTGCTTCAATCACCTCTCGAGTCTCCTTCTCCTCTTCCAGAGTAATTTCCGCGACATATCCCTTTCCCAAAACCGGCATCCGCGAACCACCACCCACAGCAACAATTTCAGCCACTGATATCAGTGACATTTGACGACTGGTCAAAAAACTTGGCCCACTTTTCCCACACATCACCACTTTTGAATAACTAGTTAAGGTTTTATCTTCCACCACCCGCTCCTTCGCAGGTTCCTCCTTCCTCACCCTCCACCATTATCCAGAAAACCTTGTTAATCACAAA
This sequence comes from Gammarus roeselii, assembly GCA_016164225.1. NCBI lineage: Eukaryota > Metazoa > Arthropoda > Malacostraca > Amphipoda > Gammaridae > Gammarus > Gammarus roeselii. The sequence goes on from SDVV010019791.1 coordinate 1,057, forward strand.
CTTCTGGCACAAGTCTGCCCCACCAAGCATCAGCGTCCTTTTAGGCTCTGCTCTCCACACCACCCGCTTCACCCCCTTTTCTTTCCTATTTACAGTAGTCATAGGCCTCCACAGGCCTCGTTTGCAACCACTAGAGCGAGACTTGACGGATAACGAAAATTCTTTGCTACTGTACCCCTAAAGTATGCAGATTATTGGTAAAATTCGAACTAGTCACGTGCACTGAACTAGGGAATGAAGAGAAACCATTAAAAAATAATTTTCTATTAACATTCACAAAGATTTATGCCAGGACACGACACAAGTTTTTATTGTGGAGACAGCTTAATTAAGGATTAAAATACTGTATATTCTGCGGGCACAGAACCAGCAGTTAGCATTTTTTCACGTTTTCAGAAATATCCACCATCACACCGGGCTAGGTTTAGAATGGCGGAAATGAATATAGGGCAAAGTCATTGCAGAAATTGAATTGCTCAATCTATACAGGGCGGATGGACACAGCGCGCATAGCTGTCCAAATGGTGGAATTTATTAAGACTTAAAATCAACATGCATCCGCAGATATTTTTCGCCTATATTTTCAGCGGCGCCTAATTACTACTTTAGACCAAACTAATATTTCCATTGGAAGTGAATTAGCCAATTCTCCAAGACACCGTATGAATGCTTAAAATTCGGTAAAGTTTTGAAATCTCCAGGATGATTTCACGAGAGAAAATAGGTATTCAAACTTAACAAAAAGGACATAATAGCTGCGCCGAGAGAGAAGAACAAGGACATCGCAAACTAGCTGAACTTAGTACAGAGACAGAATTCTATGTGTACCAAACCTGTACATCCGTTTAGGTGTTCCGGACGAGATTGACGAAACAGGATCAAACAATCATCTTAACAGGGCCACGGCAGTGTCTGAGGAGGCCTGAGACAATATCGTGCTTCGCGATACCAGTTAGAAGTACCATCCAAACTATTAAATGGTTTCATATTAGACCAACAGTGAAGAGCTTTAACCAATTCCGAAATACTTATGTCGAGAACGTTGACAAAATTGTCAAATACACAGTATGGCAGCCAGCAAAATTGTTGGAGGCTATCAAGGATTGACATGTTGGTTTGGTAAAAAAAAAGGTTACTCATCTAAGGCTCCTAAGTAGCTTGCAGACTTCTCAAACTTTATTTTAGTCTCCAAATCCTATTTTTTTAGAGGATAAATTCTTCTCTCCGTCTTGCAAGATTGGATTGCAACGTTTAGGTATTCGATAATGCAGAATTCTCAAACTGAAACGAGATTGGTACAAAGAATCTTTGACAAATTAGTTTCTCAACAGTTTACGGATCTCCGCTTCAGGCGCAACAGACCAAAAGCACACGACTCTGCTCCACGCCCTTCTGGCCAGACAAGGATGCCACCAGACAAAGTCGAATGGATAATCAACTGATATGGCAATGGAACCAATAAAAACTGAAGTACGCCATGCAGCACGATGACTTTAGAGGGAGGGGACAATTTGAACCAATGACAGTAAAAAGTAGCACTACTCCAAGATAATATCCAGGGAAGTGGGAACTATAAAAAAACTAATGAGCAAGACTTTACGCATAGATTTGGACCTCATTTAGACTGGAGCCTCAACGAGAGTCTCTTACGCTTCCCCGTAGGGCACGAATATCTTTAAATTCGGGCAGGTTTGGTGATGCTAGGTCACGACTAAAATTTTCGATCTATGAATTTACGTTTCTGGTATTTCGATGTAGTGCGACAACTATGAGCAGTATATTTATTGCGGGGTAAAAATAGGCCCCATGCTGCGATAAGCAAACAAGGGCAACTGGAAGAAGAGGAATAAATGGGAAGTTTCTAGCCCGCTGCCGCAAAATTCAAAGCAGCAGCAACTATTTAAATTACCCACAAAAGTAAAGGCGCAGCGAAAGACTGCTCTGATGACAATTTCAGTTTAATCATAGCCACATTCTGTGGGAACAGAATTGCGACGTTGAGTTTTCGAAAGCTGCTTCGATGGCGGCAGAGTAGACCCGATGACTGAAGTTTTGTAGGTTCCTTAAATTACCATCTTGTTGAAGGCGAATAGCTCATCCTTCTCCAGACGAGGAGTGTAGAGCTCAGCCATGTGCGTCTGAGTTTGGCACGGTGTAAGCATCGCACTGCAATAGATAGGATACAGTTAGCGCAGATCGAAATACAACACGACAGGAGAGCGATTAACTCAAGCAAATATACTCGTGAATCTACTTTTTCTACCATGGTTCTTGGCCTTAGTTGACCGCACAAAGCTCTCGCCCTACTCAAGATTGAGAACACAATTCAGAGTGTAGGTTTCAATTGGTCAGATGTTGCCGCTCCAGACAAAAAATATAAACCGGATTTATCGGCCATTTCAAAACACCCCATTATCAGAAATAACAAGACCTAATTATCCTACAAACAAATTTCACCAGCTCTAAACAATTGGCAGGAGAATTCATTTTAATGAACTAAATCACACCTTTAATGAGAGTTCAGTGGTCGATTAGAAAAAGATTGCGACTATTTGATTTGTTACTTTAGGTTAGTGTGAAGAGATACGGCCTTGCGCCTGTACCTGTATCGCACAAGAAGGTCTATGTACTATAGCCAAGCGTCAACATATTGCCAACACTCACATTAGAGCCAAATAAGAAGAGCTAGGAAAAAGATCACGTGCAGAGCCCAACTTCGAGAAAACCATTACCAATTTCCACCAAAAAAATCCACGTCCAGCTCTGTGCACAGTTTTATTCTACACTATATTATACAGCCTTGATGAAGCCGTAGCATTTCAGAATACCTCAGTACAAAGTGTGCTGAAAAAAAGACCATTCAAACTGTTAATTCATTTATTTATTATTTGCTTCTATGTTCCACCGGAGTCCCAACGCGAAGTTAATGCAGACTTCCCCGTAGGGCGGTCCAAACGGTTAAGCAGTCTCAAAATGGAGAGAACCTGGAAGTGGTCAGTTCAGAGGTAGATTCCGTCGGAAAAACGGCTTTGAGAAGAAGCCACGTTTAGTTCTCTTATGATACTCTCTAGTTGAGTAATCAAACTTCGCAATCGCAGCATCATTAGCGATGCCATAGCATTAAGAAACGTCTGTCGTACAGTGGCGAAAGAAAATTCGTGCATGATCCAAGATTGAAAAATCTTCAATCAACAATTTCCGCTCGATATTTGCTCATCAGAAATAAAATTGATATTATCCATAAAGGAGCTTTGACCCGACAGAGAGTACCTAAAAAACTTTCAATACAAAGTCAAATTCCTCGTGAGAAAAGTCTAGTTTTTTTTGTCGGCCATACACTACCATACACGAATTTTCTTCCGCTTACATGGTGTGGAGAGCAAGACCTGCACAATGACTTACGGTACATGGTGTAGAGAGCAAGACCTGCACAATGACCTACGGTACACGGGGTGGAGAGCAAGACCTGCACAATGACCAACGGTACACGGGGTGGAGAGCAAGACCTGCACAATGACCAACGGTACACGGGGTGGAGAGCAAGACCTGCACAATGACCTACGGTACACTGTGTGGAGAGCAAGACCTGCACAATGACCTACGGTCCATGATGTGAAAAGAAAGACCTGCACAATGACTACGTTCAGAGTTTGAACCTGGAAACTAATTTATTAAAGTCAACGCGCAGCTCTTGTGTACGACGTTTCTCTTCCAAATGAACCATAAAAGCCAAAATCAATGACAATTGAGGAAACCTTCAAGTTTTGAATCTAGAAATGAAGGAGGCGTGACAATACACGTACGCAAACAATGGCAACTGCATTTTGCAAATTATTTACTTTTCAAACTTGAGAAACAGCGTGGGAATAAAATTCAGTTACTACTTCAATTTACGTGCAAGTGTACAGAAGGAGAGAGATGTGCCTTGCCATTGCCCTTCTTCCTAGAGGATTCGGCCTAGTATTCAAATAATTTGACACCTGTAAAAGTTTCCCCATGAGATTAGCGTAAGGCATTCTGACGTGGCTACCTAAAATTAGAGGTTTATAAATAATTTATTACAGGTCAACTGTAATTACTGGCGGCGATTTAGTACCGTAACAGGACCAATAGTTATCCGGTAATATTTCACTGGCTAACAAGACTATGGCTACTGCTCATTCCAAAAATCACAAATGGTTAGTTACTCTTCAGTTTTGTTCAAGTCAATTCTGGTACAGATCTTCAGAGAGAGTGGTGGTTTCCTCGAGCCTCTGGGTGACGCAATGCGAAGGAATAACACATGGACCTGCTATAGTTAGCTCGTAGACTTCACAATTTGACATCCATTCGGAAGGCACACAATCTCCATGAAGCCCTCACTGTTACACCGCCATTCACGAGGAATACCAAGTCGTTCTGCAACCAGCACCGTGACATCGCCTTTCAAGGGTACCACCTAGTCACCCTGCACCCTCACCATAGCAGTCATTCAGGGGAACGACCAAGGAGTCTTGCCGTGACCAAAATATTCAGTGAAAGCCGAGTCAGATTAAATCTGTATTCAAATGATTGATTAAAAAATATAATAAGTGAATTATTTGTATTTATAAATTGAATGAACAACAGGTCAAAAAAGCTTCTAAAAATGACATTAATATTTATTCCATAAAAAATCATCTGGCAAAGCCCAACATTGCCTCATAAATTGGACAAATATTTAATGGCAATTTTTGGAACAATCCAGTAGTCACACTAGACTTGTGTAATGGCGTGGCGATATCCATTCCTGGATCTATACAGATAAAGATTTGTTTCTTAGTTTAATCTTCAAGAAGTTACACCATTATTGAATCTCCTTAAATAAGGTCTCCAGGATAACAGTTGCCATCTTCCTGCTGGCGTTATGCTCCTGTCGAAGTGGCAGCCGTTTGGGCTAGCTCACGCTTTATCGCGATAGGTCAGTGATTGCATACATATCACGTGAGCAGCGGTCACAAGAATGACAAATTTAGGTGAGCAATGCCATTCTGTGGCAAAAAAAAACTGTTTGGGCTTTATCTGGCAGCTTTAGCCACGAGTTATTTATGGAAGCCACTATGCCTTCCTGAAGCCCTCACTATGACTCAGACATTCAGGGGTACAGCAATTCAGCTCTCGCTACGCCACCGCCATTTAGATACAGATACAGATACTAGGCCGCATCCTCCAGAAAGGGGGGTGGTCGACGGCAAGGCGCACCTCACACCCTCACACTCAGACAACTTAGCCCTTTTGTGCTAAGGGTCCTGCCGGTACCCCCGCTACATACACTCTGGGTCACGAGTGCAGTCCGAGGATCCTTCGTCAGCAGCAGGGCCCCGACATTTTTTACTCATTTACCCCCGCCGCGTCATAATGGCCGCACCCCCCTCCCCACCCACAACCATTCAGACAGAGGGATGCCAAGGGCGGGAAAGCACATCAGAGCAGTGTCAAGATCAACAACACAACCATTCTTCCCTCACACCTGTTCATTGCATGCTCTCTCGTCACCTCTCTCTTTCCCAACGCCTGCTTCACACCATCCATCCACCCAAACTTCAGTCTACCTCTAGGCCTGCGACCACTCGCCTCCGCATTCATACCCCTTTTCACTTATCTCCCTTCATCCATCCTCTCCAAGTGCCCGAACCATCTCGGAACACGCGAATGCACTGCCTTTCAACTTCTTAACCATCCTTGTTCTGATTCGAACCACGTCGTTGGTGATCCGGTCTCGCAGCGTTACTTCAGCCATGCTCCTCAAACATTTCATCGCTAAAACATTCAACCTTCTTCTCTCCTCTGCGGGGTGGCTAAAGGCACGACGCACCTCGCACTTTGGGGCAAGAATCACTGGCAGTTTCGTGTACCAGCAAAGCTGGCAACAAGCTTTGAAATGGCAAAAACTACTCCATCTATGAGAAGATCCTACACACTGCCTTGTCCTTCTTGACCAAGGACTTACCCTGACCACAAACAATTCTATTGTTAGATAGGGACTATCTTAGACACCTCCTCACCGTAAGGAGTCTTCTAAAGTAATGTCGACTATACCGCAAGCCACTCACTTGTTTGAGACTATTTTTGTCACTTCTTTGCCGTCCGTCAAATCGAACTTGTGAGCGATGAGAGGCACGTCTCCGGGGGCATTGCCGCCCAAGAAAGACAAGTCGAGCTGTTGGTTAACGTCCGGAACCATGGAAGGCGTAAACTGGTACGTAGCGGCCACACAGTACACCTGCGAAAGTGGATCAAATTATTAGAACATCTGCGAGGGTGGATCAAATCTCGACATCTACGAGGGTGGATCAAATCAGGACATCAGCGAGGGTGGTTCAAGATACCAAGACTGTGTGAATCGGCCTGACGCGAAGTTAGATCAGGTCACCAGAGCAAGTGCAAAGCGTAGCTGAAAGGACACACGAATCGAGAAGCATTGTAGTTTTAGTAGTAGTAGTTACAACACAAAATTATGCAATACATCAGTGATTTTGGCTAACAAGCAGGGTTAGACAAAATGTAACGGTTAATATTGTCTGCCAACGCGAAACTGTCAAGTCTCTCAGCATCGTCTGTTACTTGTTCAACTACTTCAAGTAATAGAAGTAGTGGTTTCTTCTGTTTTCCACCGGAGCCCCAGCATGAAGTCACCGAGGGCTCCCCCGTCGGGCACGAAGATCCGTAGATTCTGCACAGCTTCGTGCGCTAAATCAAGTTGAAGTTCAGAATTTATACGCAGGTTCAAGAACAGAGACGATTCAAACCTAGTTAGGTTTACAAAACTTTGTTTATTCCGGTGTGTTTTCCGAAAGTGATCAGTTTCTTCTGGTATCCCGTTTCTGTGAGCAGGCGTTGTAGGTTGCACGAGGGGCTCAAGAAGGCTTGTCGAGCTGCTGCTAGTGCATCCCAATCCATAAGTAAGTGTTTCACACAGATTGCCACCTAGTAGCAAAAGAGGCATGGTGGTGCGTCCGGTCCCATGTCTACATCCATTAGATGGTTGAGAGTTATCCACGTGTGTCCCGTGCACAAACGGTTAATGTAGATTTGGTCTCTTCTATTTATTTATTATTGGCTTCAATGTTCCACCAGAGTCCCAACGCGAAGTTGATGCAGACTCCCCCGTAGGGCGGTCTGGTCTCTTCTATTAGAACTTGGTTTTCCATTCTCCTACGGGTGGTTTAACAGAGCATTTTTTGTCCACTCAGTTGCCACGAGTGGTTCCATCGAGGTGCTCGAAGATTGGAAACCAGTCTCGGTAATGTATGGAAATAAATTGTTCTTGATGGGAAGACTCCTGTTTAGCAAAGGAATCTGCGCACTCGTTACCTCGTATTCCTCCGTGCCCAGGGATCCAGCAGAATTCAATCGCTTGACCAGTTCCGGACTTTGTGAATAGGTAGTGTTGCATTTTACGAAGCGCCGAGTGTACATAGTGCAGATTTTTCAGCTGGGTGAGAGCGCTCAGACTGTATGAAAATACGACGCATTTAGGGACGTTGTCAGTTTTGGCAACACAGATAGCTATTTAGAGTGCATACGGCTCTGCAGAGAATACAGAGGCCTATCGGGGTAGGGTTGCCCAACGTGTGGTCTGCCCGCACACGACGGCGGCTCGCACACCGTCCGCTGTTTTGGAGCCGTCGGTGTATGTATGGAGGTGCTCAGAGTATTGCTAAAGTAGTCTTGAAAATTCTCGGCGGTACGCGTTTGTTAAGAGTCGTTTCTTTAGGATACAATTGAGATTCTAGATTGACCAGCGGTGGGCTGACCATCCAAGTTTGTGTATGGATTTGAAATATTCGATAGGAGATTGAAAGCTCGATAGCCTTGCAATTGATTGAGCGAGGTTAGTAGGTTGTCCACGCGTATTGAAAAATGTGAGCATATATTCTTCTTTGCCGCAAATCGACATTTTGCGGAGATGTTTGTGACGTCGCCGAGTGCTGGGTTGATTAAAAGGTTTCTAGTCTTGAAAGCATTGTAGCGAGAGTTAGTCTCGCAGGAGTGGTAGTGGAAGCTCGTTTGCTAGCACGTTGAGAGACTATGGGAGTGGAGCGGAACGCACCGGTTGTGATGTGCAAAGCATTGGTAAAAGTAGCAGTAGTAGTAGTTGCTTCCGTTTACAACCGGTGTCCCAACGCGAAGTTGATGCAGACTCCTTCGTATTGCAATTAAAGAGCGTGTAGGTGCAGCGTAGATACAGAGTAGGTTTAACGCAGATACAGATTAGGTTTAACGCAGGGTAGTAGAAGTAGCAGCCTCTTCTGTTCTCCACCGGAGAACAAACGTGCTGTCACCGAGTGCTTCCCCGTAGGGCACGACGATCCGTTGATTCTGCACAGCTTCGTGCACCAAGTCAAGTTAAAATTCACAATTAATACGCAGGGAGGACAGAGAGTTCAGGATCAGAGATGCTTCAAACTTTGCTACTTACATACGGCTTCATATAGTCCTGTGTTTTCCGAAAGAGATCCGTTTTTTATCGGTGTTCCGTTTCTGTGAGCAGGCGTTGTAGGTTGCACCGGGGCTCAAGAAAGCTCGTCGGGCTGCTGCGAGTGCATCACAATCCATGAGTAAGTTTCATTAGGTACTTCTGCTTTATCCACGTGTCCTGTGCATAGACCTAATGAACACTTCGTCTCCCCTATTAGAAAACCTGGTGTCCCACTCTCCCACGGATGGTTCAACTGCAAGCATTTTTTGTCCACTCTGTTGCAAAGAGTCGTTCCATCGTGATGTTATAAGAGAGTTGATGACTGGAAACCAGTCTCGGTAATGTATGGAGATGAGATTAGATTAGAGTGACAAGGCTTTCTAGTGCACTGGAGTCAATGTCCTTCTGGCACCGAAAGTCAAACCAGCAGCAAGCGCTGCATCAACTCATCGACAAATCATCCTCAGTCTCCGGAATTGTTTCGACTCACGGCATGCTTAGGTCACTACTGTTGATAGGAATATCGAGAGAGGTCACAAATGTATCCTACTCAAAGTGAGCAATGAAAACGGTGGTTCTCCGGGATAGAAGAGTTTATCGGTAAGTAAAATTAAGTATGATCAATTCACAACAGATCAGATTTCAGTTACGAGTCTGGTTTCTTGAAGGCAGCCGAGGAGCGGTTCCTCCTCGGTCTCCGAGGGAACTCGATAAGCATAAGGCGGAGTATATAAGGAAGGTCCAGGAACAGTCTCTTGGGGAAGTATGTGCGTCGACATTCCGTTCATGTGGAGCACCCTGCCATGACATGGGCTACTGTAAGAGGGGCTAGACAGTCCATGCAGTAATGAGGTGGCGACGCCTCCATTAGGTGTCTGTGCGTAAGTCTGCTACGTCCAATTCTCAATTGGCATAGAGTTACCTCAGTCCGTCGAGATCGGTTGCTTGACGAAACCCAGGGTATGGGCGAGTCTTTAATAGTACGCAATTCATTCCTCATAGAAACATCGGACCATTGCATGTTCCATTTATTTCGCACAGCTCTTCTAATCGCTGGGTAAAAGTCTTTATACAAGAGTGGACGCTGTTCTGCTGGGTCAGGTGCCGCTGCAGCTCTTCGCGCCGCTTCATCCGCCCGCTCATTGCCCACCACCCCACAGTGGCCCGGAATCCAGCACAAACGAACGTTCTTGTTTCTGAAGGACAATCGCACAAGCCAGCGCAAGATTTCTGAATTGACGGGGTGGCAATTGTTGAAGATCTCTAGGGTTTGAAGCGCACTGAGCAAATCACTGAAGATTGAGATACTGGCATCTGGATGAGTTTCAGCTGCCAAGAGGGCATCGGCAATGGCCGCGAGTTCTGGAATGAAAACTGGCGCTGATGGCCGGAGTTACCTAGTGACGACACGCCCAGGGAGCATCGACGCACAGCCCACAGCATCGTAGTCTTTTGATCAATCAGTAAAGATATGCAAGCTATCAGCGTGATTGGTCTCCGCATGGGCTATAAAAATAGCTTCAAGACTTTAGGGTGCAACATCTGCCTTCGGTCAGTAAAATAGCGAGGGCAGAGCATATTTTCTAGTGAACGCTAAATGGGAAAAACATCTCTAGGGAGAGGGTCCACCATGACGTGTGATAGTCCAAGCTCAGCAGGGAGGAGCTCTACGAGTTTTGAGAAGCTCGAGGAAGGAGCAAGATTGGGGTGGCGCTGTCGGATTGAGGTACACGTAGGGGTGGTGGGGCGAGCAAGAACATGGCAATAAAATTGGAGGTCAATTTGTTCTCGTCGCAGGGTAAGACTAGGCTCACCAGTTTCACAAAGGCTGCCAATGGGGGAGGAGCGGAAAGCTCCAGTACAAGCGCGAAGGGAGGCATTGTGAACTGTTAACGAAGTCTCGAGAATATTTGGTTTCGCGAAGCCTTAGTCCTGTTTGGACCGGATGATAGCGCGGTAAAGGCATAATGACGTTATTCCATCTGCACCCCAGGTGAAGTGCGATGAGATTCGAAGAATCATAAAATCGCTGTAATCGGTGTATCTTTAACTGCTGCACGCGGTACTCATCAGGTTAACTTCTGGTCGAATAACAGTCCAAGAAAGCAGACTGTAGGTAGGAAAAGGATAATTTCTCAATTAAGTCGGAGGTCTGGTGCTGTGTGTGTGTGAGAGTCCGATGGATATGAAGTGCACATATTTTGCTTTTAGATATTTTAAAGCCTCGAGATTCTGTCCAGGCAACCACCTGGGCAATTGCACTCAATAGTTTATGTTGGAGTTTGGACGCAACTGGCGCCGATGCGTTCATCATAAAGTCGTCAACGTACAGTGACCCATTCACGGAGGGAGGGATCACCCCTTGATCCCATTGATGGCAATCCGAACAGAGTACACGAAAGGACGCTCTCTTGGGGGGCCCCCTCATCTTGGTTATGTACGTCCGAAAGGAGATTGCCGATTTAGGCCCGGAAGACTCTCTACCGGAGGAAGTTCCGGATGATAAGTGCTAAGTGACCGCAGAGTCCCATCCGGTGAATCTCTTGGAGGATGCCATAACGCCAGGTTGTATCTTATGCCTTCAAGGTCAAAGAAAACGCGGATAATGTGATGCTTGCGGTCCAAGGCTCCTTGGCTGCGAGTCGCAACGCGTAATATTGCGTCCTGCGCTGATAGAATCATACGAAATCCGAATTATAATAGAGAGAAGAGTTGGTTCGCTTCTAGGTGCAGTCAGTCGGGCAGCCACAATCTTCTCCAGAACCTTCGCTACACACGTGGCTTTGATTGATTGAATTGGGCCTCATTTCCACCAGAGCCTCAACGTGAGTCATAATAGGCTCCCCCGTAGGGCACAACCGTCGTTGGTTTAGGTAAGTCCGCACAACCTCGCGTGCGAAAATATTAGCTTTGTCAAGATGAAGTCGGTACATATTTTAATTGTGGCATATTCGCGTATTAGCACGTACGGGAGAGTATAGAGTTGATGCGTATCTTCGTAAAATGAGTAGTTGTTCCTGTGCGTAGTGAGGTGGAGGGACCACCTCATTTGCACAGGTGTCCGAGGTTTAGACAGCTTCGTATAGTCCGGTGTGTTTTCCGAAAGCGATAAGCTTTTTACGGTAGGTTGGGTCCGTGAGTAGGCTTCGTAGGTTGCACGGGGGATCTAGGAACGCTCGTCGGGCTGCCGCGAGTGCGTTGCAATCCATCAGAAAGCGTTTCACGCTGATAGCCACTTGGTGGCAACAGGGGCAAGGTGGTGCGTTGGGTCCCAAGTCGACATCCATCAGGTGGTTGTGAGTTATCCACGTGTGTCCCGTGCACAAGCGGTTGATGAACACTCTGTCTTTTCTGTTGGTGAACTTCGTTTCCCATTCTCCGACTGAGGGTTTGACTGAAGGCATCTTTTGTCCACTCAGCTGCCACATTTCATCCCATCGGGATGTTATATGGGAGTTGATGATAGGGAACCAGTCCCGGTAATGTGTTGCAAAAGATTGTTCTTGGTGAGTCGGTGCAAGTTTAGCAAGCGAGTCCGCAAGTTCGTTTCCTCTTATTCCCGCGTGCCCGGGGATCCAGCAGAAATCCACTGCCTGACCCGTCTCGGTCATCACAAAGACATCGTGCTGCATCTTACGTAGGACAGGATGTTCATAATGCAGTGTTTTACGCTGGGTGAGGACTCAGACTGTCTGAGAATACGACGTATTTGGGGAAGCGATTTGTTTTTTGCGATAGAAACGGCTAGTTCGAGTGCACGAAGCTCCTCAGAGAACACAGAGGCCTCTTGTGGGAGGGTGGCCGAGAGTGGGGTGTCCCCGCACACAGCGGCGGCTCCCACTCCGTCAGCGGTTTTGGAGCCGTCAGTGTATATGTGGCGGTGCTCTAAATATTCTTCCTCGAGTAGTCTTGGGAATTCCTGCCGGTACGCGTTGGTTGGAGTAGTTGCTTTAGG
>SDVV010019792.1:0-13451 GCA_016164225.1 Gammarus roeselii
TGTGTGTGTGTGTGTGTGTGTGTGTGTGTATGTGTGTGTGTATGTGCCAGACAGAAGGAAACGAGTTCAAAGGCGAGTTTGAACTTGAAGGTTATAACATTTTCAAAAGAGACTGCCAGGACAGACTGGGAGGAGGTGTTGCATACTATGTGCGAAACCACCTCAGAGTAACTTGCCGTACCATTGACATCCCACATGAGGTCATAGGTATCAAAATCGAAGGCACAGCCAGAAAGCTACACATACTTCTCGTGTACCGGCCACCCCACCAAACGGTGGATAGCGACCAATCCCTCTACGAGCTCCTCACACAGCTGATCCATAACAGGGTAACAGTGATTATGGGGGACTTTAACAGCAACGTTGTCTGGGAAAACCGAACGGCCGACGTGGAGGGGAACAGATTAGTCAAATTTGCCAATGATAACTTTCTGGAACAACTGGTTGACAAACCCAACAGGGGAAACCGCTTCCTAGACCTAATCTATGCTCCGGAAGAAAACCTGGTTACCCAGGTTTCTGTATGAGAACCCTTGGGCACCAGTGACCATAATATGGTCAGGTGCGTCATCCACGTGCCAACAAACCAAGCGATTCCCAATGCTAAATGAAGGCTCAACTTCCGACGAGCTGACTTCGTTAAGTTTAAAAGGGACCTCAGCAACCTCCAACCCAGGCTGGAATCACTTGAGGCATCCTGGATGGATTTCAAGACCAAATTCCTGGTCGTCCAGGAACGCTGCATCCCAACCAAGAAAGTGCGAGCCGACCAAAAGCCACATCATAAGTGGTTCAACAGAGGAATCCAAGCAGCAATGTCCACCAAAGACTGTGCATACAGTTGCTGGAAACAAAACCCTTCGGACCGATTGCGGAACGAACACAGGGAACAATGTAGAGTGGTGGAGAGGCGAATCAGAGTAGCCCAACACAACGAAGAACGCAGAGTTGCAGCTATCTGCAAACGCAGCCCGAAAGAGTTCTTCAGCCACATAAACAGCAGGAAACCCATCAGAGCTTCCATCGGCCCACTTACCACAAACCAAGGAACTCTGACAACTACAAACGCGGAGATAGCGGAGGTACTTAACCAGTACTTTGTTAGCGTGTTCACCGAAGAGAGTGAAGATGCAATCCCGGAACCCTCCATTAGATACCGGGGGATGCAACCCTTGGAGGACATCCAATGCACAGCAGGGAAAATCAAGAAACTGAAGGCGAACAAATCTGCAGGCTCCGACGGGTTCCTCCCGAGAGTAATAAAAGCTGTCTCGGACAAAATTGCCCCCCATCTCCTGGTGGTATTCAACCAATCACTGGAAGAGGGGGCCGTTCCCGAGGACATGAAGATAGCTGACGTCACCCTTGTCCACAAGAAGGGGCCGAAAAATCTCCCGGAAAACTACAGGCCCATCAGCCTCACATCAGTTGTGGGCAAAATATTTTGGAGTTCATTATTGTAGACCAAATCGTCAACCATCTGGAGACGAACAATCTCCTAGGAAACAGTCAGCACGGTTTTCGATGTAAGAGATCATGCATGACCAGCCTGTTGGAATTCTTCCACCACATGATCTCCATCTACGACGACTCAAGGGCCATCGATATCCTGTACCTTGACTTCAAGAAGGCATTTGATAAGGTCCCTCACAAGAGACTCCTCACCAAGCTGAGAGCTCTTGGAGTTGTGGGAAGAATCTGGGAATGAATAGAGCACTGGCTGTCAGACAGAAGGCAGAGTGGTGATCAACGGTGAAAGCTCACCGCGGGCCCCGGTTAAAAGCGGGGTCCCCCATAAATGACCTAGATGCAGGCCTTGTTAGCAAAATATCAAAATTTGCTGACGACACCAAACTAGGAGCAAACGTCGCAAGCCCCACAGCTGTCGAGTACCTGCAGCAGGATCTTGACAGAATCTGGGAATGGTCCAAGGCATGGCAGATGCCATTCAACACAGACAAGTGCACAGTTATGCACATCGGCAGAGCAAACGGATCTGCAAACTACTCCCTATTGGCAGTCAGATCCCGACCACCAACCTAGAAAAAGATCTAGGAGTCTACATCAGCGCTGACCTGAAATTCTCCAGGCAGTGCGCTGAAGTCAAGAAGAAAGCCAACAAAGTCCTCGGATACATCGGAAGGCAATTCAGGTACAGGGACAAGGAGATAATCCTAACCCTCTACAATACCCTAGTTAGACCACTATAGGAGTATGCCTTCCAATTCTGGTCTTCCACCCTGATCCAAGACATCAAGAGACTGGAAAGGATACAGGCTAGGGCAACGAAGATGATCTCATCTATCAGACACATGGGGTATCAGAGAAGATTAAAGGAACTGAATCTCTCCACCCTCAAAAAGCCTAGGCTTCAAGAACAGCTAATTGAAACCTTTAAAATCCTGAAAGGCTTCAATAATGTAGAGTACAGAAACCTCTTCACGCTAAAGGACCACCCCACCAGAAATCACGGGCTGAAACTCCAACCAAAGAGATTCAACACCCTACCCTGCGGTGACCTGATGACCTACAAAATCATCAACGTCTGGAATAGACTTCCGCCGGCAGTGCTGCGAGCGAATCAGTGGAGACTTTCAAGCGTAGGCTAGACTGGATCCTCTCAGAACTCCACTATCAGTGATAGTAGCAAAAGGCATTTAGGACAGACTGGAGAGCTAAAGGGGCGGGGGGCAGCTAGCCGGATCTGCACTGTATAGCAGCCCCCAATGCCCCACAGGCATCTCAAACCCGGCTGCGGAGATGGTAAAGCCCTGGAAGCAATGACCAAAGGAAACGCAACCCCCGTGCAGTGCACGGGGATCAAACGGGGAACCCCCTGGGCTACCCCAGAAAAGTCAGCATCCAAAGCTACATCCACCACACCAGCCCCACACAACACATCGTTCAGAATGGGTCAGGCAATAGGCCGACCCAAGAGTAGCTGGCCACCTGCCCGTGGTGATAGAGGCTAAGCTGTATCGCCCCACGATAAAGTGAACCAAGCGCTAGCGCAGTGCATCAGGAGAGAGCCCTGCCCTAATATACTGGTCTCTGGTTGGGCAGGGACAGCCTATTTAAAGGCCTCTTCCTACACTGCTCCCCACCTGTTCAACATCATACTGGGGGGGAGAGATGAGATCCCATGATGCTTACAAAACCAAGGGGATGCTCTGCAGCACACAGAAGCCTTTTTGGGGTCTGTGTGACTGGAGAGAGTAACACACAGGAGTCCTCCCTGAGGGGACTACAGGAGGTTCACTTCAATGCAAATTGAAGGATGGGCAGAGATTGCCTCTTTGGATCTCTAGTTTCTTGTGACTCCTTTCTTATGTGTGTATATGTGTATATGCGCGCGTGCGTGTGTTTGTGTGTTCCTGAGTTTTGGGTGTTTTTGTGGTGTTGGGTTGTGGCTGTGTAGGTTGTGGTGTGTGTGTGTCTGGGTATGTTGCATCTTTGCCTTCTTTTCTGTTAAATGTTTTGTGTGATGCACAGTAATGTACGTGTGTATGTATGTGTAGCCCATTATTTTTTTGTCATTCATATGATTTTTTCATATGATAGCCAATGGTGCGCACTAATTCCAGTCCCTATATGTGTGTTAACAGAGCTGTTTTCAATATTAAACTGGCGCGCATGGGTGTGCTGGCCTCTCCTGGCTCTGTTGCTCCGCTCCGGTTTGTGTTGCTGCTGGAGGAGGCTGCGAAGGTAAGGGACAAAGGTAAGAGAAGTCAACTATCAAATTTATGAGATCAAGATTTTCCTGTTCCCCATAGGATGGAGGTCTGTAAATAGCTAAAATCCACTGATCAAGCTCAACAAGAAAAACTGCTGCTACAATTGGTAAGTCCAGATTAACCTCCTCATACTTGAGTGGGTCCTTAAAATACATACATATGCCATGTTTTCTCACTCCACTATGCAAGTCTCCCTTAACAACAGAATAGTCATGAACATAAACAAAAGAAGAGTTTACTGAGCTTGTAAGCTAAGTCTTACCAACCACAAGAATCTCCAGTCTATTTTCCAAAATAAAATTTGGAATAAAATCTATTTGGTTTGCAAGAATATTGACATTTGCCTGGCCAACCTTCAGCAATGAACACTTGTAAATTGACATCTGCGGAGACTCAACAACAGACAGACCCAACCCAACCAGCACCACCACCACCTCGGCCAACAGCAGCCCCCCCAACGGGCAAGCCAGCACCACTGCGGCCAGCAGAACCTCCACCGCGGCCGCCAGAACAGCCAACGCGGCCACGAGAACAGCCACCGCGGCCAGCAGAACCGCCACTGCGACCAGCAGAACAGTCACCGCAGCCAGCAGAACTGATGTGCGCGGGGCCCTGGTGGTCGTGGCGTTGGTGGTGCTGTTGTACGTGGCGGTGGGGCTGCTGGCGACGCTTTGTCCGATTTTGGTGGTCCTGTTTTTGGTGGGGGTGGTGGTTCTGTGGTTGCTTGGGGGGCAAGGTGCATCAATTTACATTGTTTGGACAGGTAAATGTAAATTCACTTGTGAAAAAGATGTATTGCTTAATTGATTTGGTCGGGTCCTGCACCTTGGATGTTGTTGCTGTGAGCAAAACTTGGCTCACTGCTTCGGTTCCTTTTGATGTTCGCAAGCATGGTGTTAGCTTGTTTGTGAAGAGAGTGGTTTGTTTTGTTGAACACAACCTTGAGTGCCCTAATGTTGCTGCCATTCACCTGCTGGATGTTGATGTCTGGGTGTTGGCTGTCTACCGTTCCCCATCTTATGATGAGGCTTGCAATTCTCAGCTTATCCAGCTGATCTTGACTTGACCTTTTGAGAATGTTCTTGATGTTTATGTTCACCCGGTGGATATGTCTTTTTTAGACTGTTTTCTCTCTGTTGGTCTAACAAAGTGGGCGACTGAGAGCATTTTTCTTGCAGATGGCTCATTTTTTGACCTTTTCCTTACACCCGAGTTGGATAGGGTGGGCAGTGTTGAGGTGCTCTCCCTGTTTTCTTGTTGTATGCACTCTCCTGTTGTGTGCCACTATCTTTTCCATGTGGAACTGGAGCAGGATGTTAACTTTTTTCAGAGAGGAAGTTACCTCTGGCATAGGGGAAACTATGATGCCATATTGGGGTCCCTGTTTGATATTGATTGGCTGTTGGAATTCATGTCCTTGTCGGTCAACAGTTGTTTTATGCACCTGGTGTCCATTCTGATGGGTTTGGTTGATCTACATGTTCCAGTTCACAGTGGAGCCCAGTTTGTGCCATGGTCTCTTCATCCACCTAGGCAGTTGATGCGAGAGAGATTTCTTGCCTGGCAGGACTTCAAGCGCGTGAGAGCTTCCTTTGGTAGTGGGGATCCTCGTTCTCTACTGGCAATGGGTGTATTCAACGCCTTGAACCATCAGTATAGAACCTTTGCCATCCAGAGTTGTGCTCTGTATGAGGAGCATCTCATGGATCGATTTTGCATGTGTCTAAAGCTCTTTCACTCATACATCCGCAATTAAAAGGGTATTTTGTCCGTTGGTCCTCTTCACGCTGCTGGTGGTAAGTATGTTGACTGTCCCCAGGTCATGAGTGAAATTTTTGCTGATGCGTTTCCTTCCATTTTCGTAGTTGATGCTCCTCCTAATCCAGCTCCCAATCAGGTCTTTCATGGAGGGATGCCTGATCCAGTTTGTCACTCATTCTCAGGTGTTGGCTCTAGACGCTTTGTTGGCAATGGGGCCCGACGGCTTACATCCAAAGCTTCTGAAGAGTTGTGCGGGTGCACTGTCGGGGCCTTTGTTAATTCTATTTCGAAGGTCATTTCTTTGTGAAATTCTTCCAGACAGTGGCTGGAGTCAATTGTGATCCCCCTGTTCAAGAGTTAGTCAAGGTATGATCCTCTGAACTACAGCCCTGTCAGTCTGACCGCTGTCTGCTGCAAGAGTTTGGAAAAGATTATTGTTTCCGGTCTGGTCGAGTTTCTTACGAGTAATGAGATTCTCTCCCCTCGCCAGTTTGGATTCCAAAAATTTCGGTCTACTACCGATCAGCTTCTCTTGGCTTATTCAGATTTTTTAGACTGGGTGGATGATGGCTTTGTTGTGGATGTTGTGCTGCTCGATGTTTCAAAGGCATTTCATGTGGTTGGGCTTAATTCACACTAAGAAATTTTTCACGCTACAGCCAGTGTCTCTATGAGCAGAAATTATCAGACAACTTCTCTGTTACTCTCAAGATGTTTCACTCCTATATCAGAGGAAGAAAGAAGGGCTGTCCTTCTCTTGGTCCTCTAAAGCTTCCATCTGGCGAGGTTGTTGCTGGTCAGAGAGACATGAATCAGCTGTTTGTACTCTTTTTTTGTCCGTTTTTGTGGATGCTGATCCTGCCGGCTCTTCCCCACGTAATTTTTTTCCTGGAAAATTTAATGGGATTTGTGTGACTAGACTATTAGTTCCCAGGTTCTGGGTGGTTTAGACTCATCTTCTGCCCTGAGACCTGATGACATTTACCCTGGCGTTTTTAAGTCATGTTCTTGGCAGCCGTCATTGCCCTTGTCTCTGATTTTTGCAAAATCATTGGACTTGGGAGTTTTACCGGAGTCCTGGAAGGATTCTCGTGTTGTTCCTATATTCAAGTCTGGTTCAAGAAGTAACCCTCTCAATTATTGACCTGTGAGTCTTACTTCTGTTTGCTGTAAGGTGCTGGAGAGGGTTATTGTGTCCCAGTTGGTGTCTTTTCTGGAAGATTCTGGCATTTTGTCTGAGGGTTAATTTGGTTTCAGGGTGGGAAGGAGCACTGAAGACCAACTTTTGCTTACTTATGGTGAGGTTGCTGATCGGGTAGATGAAGGAATGGTTGTTGATGTGGTCTTTCTGGATTTCTCTAAAGCGTTTGATGTGGTCAGTCACTTGGTTTTGTTGGACAAACATGAGGTGTATGGGTATTCCGGATAGACTGTTAGATTGGATTCGTAGTTTTCTGATAGGGTGCGGATGTGTATTTCTGTGGGGGGAGTTGACAGTGACTTCTGTGAGGTGACAAGTGGTGTGTCAGGGTTCTCTACTGGGTTCGCTCTTATTCCTGCTATATGTCAATCATGTTGCAGCAGGTGTGACTTGGGAGTAGAAGGCCTTTGCTGACGACTTCAAACTTTATTTGAGTATCCCCCTGCAATGTACAAGCAGTTCCCCTGGGTGTGTCTTCTTTGCAGAGGGATCTGAATTTGGTGCAGTTTATGTCTATGCCATAAAATCTCTCATTGGACATTGACAAGTGTGTCTTAATGCGTTTTTACAGGGTCCGTCTTGAATTGGAGCAGATTGATGATAGAACTGCTCATAATTTGAATGGTGTGGTACTTGAGCTTGTCTATTCCTTCAGGGACTTGGGAGTGCTTGTTGACTCAAGGCTGCGGTTCCATCTCCACGTGAAGAGTGTTGTAAGAAAGGCTTCCACTCTGGCGACCAGTCTGCTCCGCTCCACTGTCAATAGGAGCTCTGTTTTCATGGTCTCTTTGTTTGTTGCTCATATAAGACCCTATTGGACTACTGCTCATGTGTGTGGAATTGGGGAAATTGGGGAGATCTGAGACTGTTGAAGACCGTGCAGAGGAGGTGGACCAGGGAGATTGATGGGCTGGGTGGAGTGGACTATGGTGAGCAGCTCAAAGCAATACAGTTGTTTTCTGTAAGGGGGAGGTTGCTGCGTTCTGATCTTGTGAAGTGTTGGAAGATTTTTAATTGTTCTGTTGATTTAAGTTTGTATGCTCTGTTTGAGGGAGCTCCGGATGTTGGCACGCGTGGGCATTCTTTCAAGCTGGTGGTTCCTCGCTGTCAGACATACTATTAACGCAGATTCTTTTATTCTCGCTGTGTGCAGATTTGGAACCGGCTGCCCGCTTATGTGGTGCAGTGTGATTCACTTTGCGGCTTCAAGAGGGCCCTGGTGGAGGAATTGGGGGCAGTGTTGTATGAGTTTTGCTAGACTTAATTTGATGTGATATTGTGGCTTTGTTTGTGTTGCTGACAGTTGTGACCAGTTGTTGACTGTCTTCATTGTTTCGTTTTCTTTGGACCTATTGAGTGCATTCCGACCAGCGTCCTGCTATAGTGCTTGTACCGTGCAGTTCTTTTTAATTGCTAGCGCGCTGAAGTGTGCTGCCTCCCATGCCTGCGTACTCTGTTGGCTGGGCTGTCGGGGGCTGCAGAGGTGAGATGTGAGGGAGGTGGATTCTTTCATATATAGCTGGTCGTTTTTTGAGGGTTGCTGTTGGTGGGTGTTGTAGTGAGTCGAGAGAGGTGGTTAGCTATTTCTGATCTACGTTAATCACATCACAAATGGAGTTTTGTGTTCTTTCAAGGCATTTACTAACAACTACACGCTGTATCTTTGGTACAGGAGGGTGAAGGAGTCTGCAGTTGCTGGTGTGTCATATCTGCAGTCCGATTTGGATTGAGTTAGCGCAGTTGCTTCATCTTGGAACTTGAGGCTAAACTTGGAGAAGTGTGTAGTGTTGAGCTTTGCTCAAGGGCTTGTCAAGTGGACTGATGAGAATCTGGGGTGGGATTCCATTAAAGTTTGTTCAATCCCACAGGGACCTTGGTGTGGTGGTTGATGTAGAACTGAAATTCCACCATCATGTCAGAGAGGTGGTGGGTAAGGCTTCAGGATTGGCCAACAGCCTGCTGAGATCCCCCGTTTGCCGTAGTCCTCACTTTGTGGTGTCCCTCTTTGTGATGCACATCAGACCTCTCATGGATTATTGTTAGTTGGTGTGGGATGTGGGTTTTCTTGGGGATTTGAGATTGCTAGAGTCTGTGCATAGGAGATGGAGAAGAAGTGTGGATGGTCTTGTGAGCGTGGCTCCCTTGTGTGTTCCCGCCCTCTACTGGAGATGGGGTGGGGAGCGCTGGTGGTCTATAGATGTTCAGGTATTCATCTTTTGGCCAACGTATAGCCCATTGTATGCATGGTCATCTTCAGTATCCTTGGCGTTCAACCCCACTTCTGAATCAGCCTGCCTGATGAGGAACAGTCTCCAGTCGGTGAAAAGGGTGAGAGAGCACCAAGGTGAATCCTCCACTATCCAAGGTCCTGGGGTGGGTACCGCCCATGTCTGTGATGTGACCTGGAAGTGGGAGACCTGTATGCCGGCACTGCTCTGCGTTTGCCAGACCTGGAATTGAACCCAGAGGACACCCAGGAGATGGGTGGCTATTTTTAGGCAGTGAAGCCTGTACGGGTGCTGCGGCACAGCCTGACTAAGGAAAAGCCTGTAACGGGGTGCCAGCCAGAGAGCGGCACGCCCAAGGTGCCCGGTTTTATTCTATAGCCATGCTGAGCCTGGTCCCAGTGGTCATAACCCGGGTTGGTGTGCGCGGGTTGGTGTTGGTTTGGCAGGCTCCATGACCTTGCCACTTGAACAGCTTGGGTGGGCATTTGGCCATCGCTTACACTCTGGCTGAGTTGGATTACTTATTAAATACTGGAGGATCATCTGCAGGTTGGATGGTGGCGCCAACCTCGGGGGTATTTTTAAGAACTCCTGATGCAAGAACACAAGGCCATCCCTATAAGCTTTTGATGCCGGCTTGTAATACTCACATCAAGAAGAGATTCTTAGGAGCACAATGTGTTCAGTTGTGGAACAGCCTTCCAAGTTTTGTGGTGGAGTCAGATTCCCTGACTGCATTCAAGGGGTTGCTTGCAGAGTTTCTGGGTGATGTTCTGTTTGAGTTTGTTCAAGTTGGGCATGTTGGCATCCTAGCTTTGGGTCTACCTGCTGGATGCCTCACCTCCCCCCCTCCTTTTTTTTATATATGCATATATTGCTGTGATGCTGGAGTGATAAGTTGTTGTGTGGGTGGGTACGTGTGTTTGCGGGTGGGTATGTGTGTTTGTGTGTGTGTCTGTCTGTCTTGATGTGTTGCTTCTTCATGTGCTTCTTTGTTGTACAGTTTGCTGTTCCATAATTTTTTTAAATATTTTTTTGTAATTCATATGCGCACTACTTCCAGTTCTTAAACTTGTGTTAAAATAGCTGTTCTCAATATTATACTGGCACGCATGACTGTGCTGGCCTCCCCCAGCTCTGCTGCTCCTCACTTGCTTGTAGCACTGCTGGAGGGGGCTGCAAAGGTAAAGTAAAAGGTAAGATCCATTCATGAACATTTCCTTGGATAACAGCATTATGCAAATGCAATTCAGATAACAGTATGCTATGATTTTTGCTGAAAGCCTTGGCAAAATCTAGATAAATCACATCCATGTTTGATCCATTACATAATTCATTGATTATTTCATCATAGTGCTCCAGTAGTTGGGTCAATGTGCTTCTTTTACTTCTGATAAGCGTGTAATCAGTAGATATTAACCTTGAAAATTAGATTTATGCAACCCTAATCACTAGTACCAGAGGTCATATAAACCTAATATTTTAGCTACATATAGCTACAGGTTCTTACCTTTGCAGCCCCCTCAAGGGCTCAGCATACCCAGTTGTCAGGTGCACCAAGCCAGGAGAGGCCAGCACAGCCATGCACGCCAGCACCTATAAAGACTCCTCAGAACAACAACGGGAAGATTCTGGATGGGATGCGCACCATTGGCTTTCAGAAAACAAACCCTAAAGCCACTCGCATGAAAACCCAAAGGACAATAACAACCCGGCAGAAAACTATGAAAGCAAATTTATACATACACACATACATATGATAAGAAAAGAACAACCAAAAACAAGCAACAGGACGAATCACACCACAAACTTGCCAACACAAACTGGAATGCAAGACCCTAGCACTCAAACAACCTATTCCCCATAAACTCAGCCCACCCTGCCTTGAAAGCAGAAAAGGACTTGACAACAGCAGAAGGCAGCTCATTCCATATCCTAATGCATCAAACAATAAAAAACCTCCTTGCCACATTCACAAAGCAGCGGGGCATCAAGAGCTGGTGCAAATGTCCCCGTGTCCTACCATGAGCAAAAAGCAACCTTTCAAACTGAATGAACAAATTAAAACCCTCCCTGTCACAACACAGACTTCTCCAATACTTTATGAGGTCACTTCTCAGTAACCTGCCCTTGATTAAGCTACCAACTTAGACCAAAATCTGAGATGGCCATTTTTTTGTGCCAAACTTGATTTGGAATAACCCAGTACCTACCTTGTGTATTATCCTTCTGGTCCTTTTGTGAGAGTGAGGTATACTACTAGGAAAGCATGGAAAAACATTACTTACATTTTCAGCACATTGCACTATATTAAGGCACAAAATTTCATCGCACTGCAAAGCCAAACTATCTACCGAAGGGATGAACTTCTCCAAATAGGGACTCGACTGTGTCTAGGTGGTAGGGTGAGACATGAATAGCATGAAAAATAATTTTTTGTTTTTATGGCCATTGTGTGTGTCGTTCAGCCTAATGGGAAAACATTACAGGATTTTTATTGCAAATCATCATTATTTAGAGGTTGTTCATTGGTAGAACTTCATGAAAGTTTTCAAGTTAACATGAAAAATTAATACCTACTTGACAGTTTCAAGATGATCCTCTTTTGAGGCAATCTATCAAAAGACATTTGAGTGTTGAAGACTTGAAGCCCTCTTCCATTGTTGAAAATACTCAAAAATTTCCCATACTATGATCAAGGCCCTAAACAACATGAGCTACAATCAGCTCAGGCTGTCATAGCAAGAGTGATGCCGTTCTGGGAACAAGCCTGAGTGCCCACCATGACAGAGAAAAGTACAGCAAGAAAAATCTTGGCTCTGAGGCTCTCCAACTCCAAGTATATAGACATGGAAAAAGAGTTGTCAGCAATTGTTGTAGTGTAGTAGTAGTGAGGGCTACCTGATGTCTTTGGACATCAGGTAGCCCTCACGGGCCTCACCCTCATTGATTCAGGCGCTCACAAAATGGGAATAGTTCTTGAACAGATGGTGCAGGTGATGAGGTTGAGAGAGTGATGGGGAGTAAGAACCTCTCAGAAGAGTGCAAATGGACCAGGTAGCACTTTCAACCACATGAAAAACCTCAGATTTTGCCACCCCATAAAGCCTTCTTGGCTTCTTCTCATCAATCAACTCAAATTGTCACGATTTCTTAGATGTTACACCGCATGACTAGCAGAAGCATCCTGGATTATCCTTGGCCTAAAGAAAGCTCTTGCACTAGCTGTCACCAATGACTTGACAGAGGTGTGACACTGTAAGTCGGTGACAAATGCAGTCTTTGAACTTACAGCTGACCAAAGACAAGTCCAAGAGGCAATTCTTTAATTTGGTGGTCAAAGAACATTGGAGAAAGCATCAATCAAAGTAGGCAATATTGAATCCCTTAGAAAGGATGAGGACCCCCATGGTTTGGGTGCTAATAGTAACAGGTACATCTTGTTGATGTCTTGATGACAGAATTGACAGCCTCGCATGGCAGGGAACCTAGAAGGCTACAATTGGGCAACAAGCCTTGGAATGGAGAGCTTTAACCTCAGTGGCTGTCTGTCAGTGCATGATCACTTAATATTATCGAGTTGAAGTTTGAATTATAGTCTATAATTTACCAAAGGATACGCAAACAATAGAAAATGAGATTTTGAGTGCCTTCAAACTGGGTGGTGTACATTTTGATTCTTCGATCCCCGCTGTTGCAGTCTCTATTGGAATATTTCGGTATTCCATACATTTTAAATTGGCCAACCTGTCATTCACAATTATTTCGTACGTCAGGGATCAAAGTAACTGTAGTACACCACTTTTACCTTAGCAGTCCAGCCCAGCCATGCGCGCCAGCCTAATATTGAGAACGGCTATGATAACACGGGTATAGGATTTGATTTGTATCTCATTTCCACCAGAGCCTCAACGTGAGTCATAGTAGGCTCCCCCGTAGGGCGCGACCGTCGTTGATTCAGGTAAATTCGCTCAGCCTCGCGAGCGAAAATATTAGTCATGTCAAGATAAAGTCAGTTCATCTTTGTATCTTCGTAAAATGCGTTGTTATTTCTGTGCGTAATGGGGTGGAGAGACCACCTCACTTGCACAGGTGCTTGGGGTTTAAACAGCTTCGTATAGTCCGGTGTGTTTTCCAAAAGCGATAAGATTTTTACGGTAGGTTGGGTCCGTGAGTAGGCTTTGGAGGTTGCGCGGGGGATTTAGGAACGCTCGTCGGGCTGCCGCGAGTGCGTTGCAATCCACCAGTAAGTATTTCACGCTGACAGCCACTTGATGGCAACAGGGGCAAGGTGGCGCGTTTGGTCCTATGTCGACATCCATCAGGTAATTGTAAGTTATCCACGTGTGTCCCGTGCACAAGCGGTTGATGAACACTTGGTCTTTTCGTTGGTGAACTTTGTTTCCCATTCTCCGACTGAGGGTTTGACTGAAAGCATTTTTGTCCACTCTGTTGTCACATTTCATCCCATCGGGATGTTATATAAGAGTTGATGATAGGAAATCAGTCCCGGTAATGTATTGCAAT
>SDVV010019793.1:0-13450 GCA_016164225.1 Gammarus roeselii
CGCACTCTCCCTGTAGAGATGGTGAACTACAAAAGACGGACAGCAGAACTTGCACTCCAGCCAAGGCTGACCGCTAGAAGATCCAGATATTAGTAGAGCTTCGTTGGATGAGCAGATGAAGAGAGATCCGTAGCTGGTCAGCAAGTCAGCATTCATTTATCGTAAAAATGTGTGAGCGCGGTGGGAGAAGACGAGAAAAAAAATCTGCCACCGTAGTACTTGAAAGTTAAATAAATTATGGTTCATCGTTCATATGAGACATTCAGAAAAATAAAAAAATCTCGCCCTCCAAGTATCTACGTCTATAAAAAAAAAATCATTTCATTATAGATTTATTTTCTCACTTTCGAAGAAACAACGGGAGCGGGCCCGGTTACCTTGCTTTAATATGAAAGCAATGCCAGCGAACCGTGCTACATCGCCTTAAAATGAAGTCAATGCCAGTATGCAGTGTAGCGTTATCTGAAGATAAAAAACAGTGCATGTAAGCACTGTCGCGTTGTCTGATTGTTTCATGTCGTAAAAATTGATGCAAGCTAGCAGTGTTGCGTGTCATAAATATAAAAGCATAGCACGCAAACACCCGGAAAGCTCGTGTTGTCAGAAGCAATTCAAGCTTGCTGTATTATTGACAAGACGCTCATTTGCATCGAGTCAATGGCCTTAAACTGCTGTTTTTAATTACTTCATATTAGCAATTCCACTTGCCACTGTGCCTCAACTAACTGCCTCCTTTACTGCTAGTGGGAGCGAGCTAGAACACATCAAAGTTTACTCGCCGGCAACTCATTCGGGAAACTTTTAAAGCAAAGCGGAGACTAATTCCCTTTGTAATGGTCAAAATACAAGGGCAGTGAAGAAGGAAATTGGGTAACACTACATTCTTATAAAGTGAGGGGTAAATTGGATGATGTAATGGTGGTAAATAGGGCTAAATGGTGAGAACAATTATTGATTCACGCCGGTGTTAATTAGGACTTGGTTACCAAGGTTACAAAGAATAAATGACGATGTTAAGTACAGTAAAAAGATGGAAGTACAGTGTTTAGGCTTATGACATGAGTAAATGAATCTAATTGCCATACTAAACGAGGTTAAATACACGTGTTGAAAAGACGCAAGCTGGATGTAATTTGAGCAACATGACTAGGTGTTTACGAATGTTGAGCAACATGACCAGGTGCTTATGAATGTTGAGCAACATCACCAGGTGTTTACGAATGTTGAGCAACATGACTAGGTGGTTACGAATGTTGACCAGCATGACTAGGTGTTTACGAATGTTTAGCCGCATGACCAGGTGTTTACGAATGATGAGCAGCATGACTATGTGTTTACGAATGTTTAGCAACATGACTAGGTGTTTACGAATGTTGAGCAGCATGACTAGGTGTACATGACTAGGTTTTTACGAATGTTGAGCCACATGATAGGTGTTTACGAATGTTGAGCAGCATGACTAGGTGTTTACAAATGTTGAGCAGCATGACTAGGTGTTTAAGAATGTTGAGAAACATGACGAGGTAGTTACGAATGTTGAGCCACATGACTAGGTGTTTACGGATGTTGAGCAGCATGACTAGGTGTTTACGAATGTTGAGCCCCATGACTAGGTGTTTAGGAATGTTGAGCATCATGACTAGGTGTTTACGAAAGTTGAGCAAACATGACTAGGTATTTACGAATGTTGAGCAGCATGACTAGGTGTTTACGAACGTTGAGCAACATTACTAGGTGTTCACGAATGTTGAGAAATATCACTAAGTGTTCACGAAAGTTGAGCAACATGACTAGGTATTAACGAATGTTGAGCAGCCTGCCTAGGTGTTAACGAATGTTGAGCAACATGACTAGGTGCTTACGAATGTTGATCAACATAACTAGGTGTTTACGAATGTTGAGCCACATGACTAGGTGTTTACGAATGTTGAGCAGCGTGACTTAGTGTTTACGAATGTTGAGTCACATGACTAGGTGTTTACGAATGTTGAGCAGCATGACTTGGTGTTTACGAATGTTTAGCAACATAACTAAGTGCTACGAATGTTGAGTAGCATGACTGGGTGTACATGACTAGGTGTTTACGAATGTCGAACCAGATGAATAGGTGTTTGCGAATGTTGAGCAGCATGATTAGGTGTTAACGAATGTTCAACAACATGATTTGGTGTTTACGGATGTTGAGAAACATGACTAGGTGTTTACTAATGTTGAGCAACATGACTAGGTGTTTACGAATGTTGATCAGCAAGACTAGGTGTTTACGAAATTTGAGCAGCATGACAAGGTGTTTACGAATGTTGAGCAGCATGACTACGTGTTTACGAATGTTGATCAATATATTTAGGCGTTTACGAATGTTGAGCCACATGACTAGGTGTATACGAATGTTGAGCAGCATGACTGGGTGTACATGACTAGGTGTTTACGAATGTTGAGCCACATGACTAGTTGTTTGCGAATGTTGAGCAGCATGACTAGGTGTTTACGAATGTTGAGAAACATAACTTGGTGTTTACGAATGTTGAGAAACATGACAAGGTGTTTACAAATGTTGAGCAACATGACTAGGTGTTAACGAATGTTGAGAAACATGACTAGGTTTTTACGAATGTGGAGCAGCATGACAAAGGTAATTATGAATGTTGAGTCACATGACTAGGTGTTTACGAATGTTGAGCAGCATGACTAGGTGTTTAAGAATGTTTAGCCGCATGACTAGGTGTTTACGAATGATGAGCAGCATGACTAGGTGTTTACGAATGTTTAGCAACATGACTAGGTGTTTACGAACGTTGAGCAGCATGACTAGGTGCACTTGACTAGGTTTTTACGAATGTTGAGCCACATGATAGGTGTTTACGAATGTTGAGCAGCATGACTAGTTGTTTACGAATATTGAGCAACATGACTAGGTGTTTACGAATGTTGAGAAACATGACTAGGTAATTACGAATGTTGAGACACATGACTAGGTGTTTACGGATGTTGAGCAGCATGACTAGGTGTTTACGAATGTTGAGCCACATGACTAGGTGTTTTCGAATGTTGAGCAGCATGACTAGGTGTTTACGAAAGTTGAGCAGCATGACTAGGTATTTACGAATGTTGAGCAGCATGACTAGGTGTTTACGAACGTTGAACAACATGACTAGGTGTTCACGAATGTTGAGAAATATGACTAAGTGTTAACGAAAATTGAGCAACATGCCTAGGTATTTACGGCTGTTGTGCAGCCTGCCTAGGTGTTAACGAATGTTGAGCAGCATGACTAGGTGTTTACGAATGTTGATCAACATGACTAGGTGTTTACGAATGTTGAGCCACATGACTAGGTGTTTACGAATGTTGAGCAACGTGACTAGGTGTTTACGAATGTTGAGTCACATGAATAGGTGTTTACGAATGTTGAGCAGCAGGACTTGGTGTTTACGGATGTTTAGCAACATAACTAAGTGTTTATGAATGTTGAGCAGCATGACTGGGTGTACATGACTAGGTGTTTACGAATGTTGAGCCACATGACTAGGTGTTTGCGAATGTTGAGCAGCATGACTAGGTGTTTACGAATGTTGAGCAACAGTACTTGGTGTTTACGAATGTTGAGAAACATGACTAGGTGTTTATGAATGTTGAGCAACATGATTAGGTGTTTACGAATGTTGAGCAGCAAGACTAGGTGTTTACGAATTTTGAGCAGCATGACAAGGTGTTTACGAATGTTGAGCAGCATGACTGGGTGTACATGACTTGGTGTTTACGAATGTTGAGCCACATGACTTGGTGTTTACGAATGTTGAGAAACATGACTAGGTGTTTACGAATGTTGAGCAACATGACTAGGTGTTTACGAATGTTGAGCTGCAAGACTAGGTGTTTACGAATTTTGAGCAGCATGTCAATGTGTTCACGAATGTTGACAACATGACTAGGTGTTTACGAATGTTGAGAAACATGACTATGTTTTTACGAATGTTGAGCAGCATGACTAGGTGTTTACGGATGTTCAGCCACATGACTAGGTGTTTACGAATGATGAGCAGCATGACTAGGTGTTTACGAATAATTAGCAACATGACTAGGTGTTTACGAATGTTGAGCAGCATGACTAGGTGTACATGACTGGGTTTTTACGAATGATTAGCCACATGATAGGTGCTTACGAATGTTGAGCAGCATGACAAGGTGTTTACAAATGTTGAGCAACATGACTAGGTGTTTACGAATGTTAAGAAACATGACTAGGTGTTTACGAATGTTGAGCCACATGACTAGGTGTTTACGAATGTTGAGCAGCATGACTAGATGTTTACGAATGTTGAGCAACATGACTAGGTGTTTACGAATGTTGAGTAACATGACTGGGTGTTTACGAATGTTGAGCCACATGACTAGGTGTTAACGAATGTTGAGCAACGTGACTAGGTGTTTACGAATGTTGAGTCACATGACTAGGTGTTCACGAATGTTGAGCAGCAAGACTAGGCGTTTACGAATGTTTAGCAACATAACCAAGTGTTTACGAATGTTGAGCAGCATGACTGGGTGTACATGACTAGGTGTTTACGAATGTTGAGCAGCATGACAAGGTGTTTACGAATGTTGAACAACATGACTAGGTGTTTACGAATGTTGAGCAGCATGCCTAAGAGTTAACGAATAATTAGCAACATGATTATGTGTTTTCGAATGTTGAGCAGCATACTAGGTGTTTACGAATGTTTAGCAGCATAACTAAGTGTTTACAAATGTTCAGCAGCATGACTGGGTGTACATGACTCGGTTTTTACGAATGTTGAGCCACATGATAGGTGTTTACGAATGTTGAGCAGCATGATAATGTGTTTACGAATGTTGAGCAGCATGACTAGGTGTTTACGAATGTTAAGTTACATGACTAGGTGTTTACGAATGTTGAGCAGCGTGACTAGGTGTTAACGAATGTTGAGTCACAGGACTAGGTGTTTACGAATGTTGAGCAGCATGACTAGGAGTTTACAAATGTTTAGCAACATAACCAAGTGTTTACGAATGTTGAGCAGCATGACTGGGTGTACATGACTAGGTGTTTACGAATGTTGAGCCACATGACTAGGTGTTTGCGAATGTTGAGCAGCATGACTAGGTGTTTACGAATGTTGAGCAACATGATTTGGTGTTTACGAATGTTGAGAAACATGATTAGGTGTTTACGAATGTTGAGCTACATGACTAGGTATTTATGAATGTTGAGCAGCAAGACTAGGTGTTTACGATTTTTGAACAGCATGACAAGGTGTTTACGAATGTTGAGCAACATGACTAGGTGTTTACGAATGTTGAGCAACATGACTTGGTGTTTACGAATGTTGAGAAACATGACTAGGTGTTTACGAATGTTGAGCAACATGATTAGGTGTTTACGAATGTTGAGCAGCAAGACAAGGTGTTTACGATTTTTGAGCAGCATGACAAGGTGTTTACGAATGTTGAGCAATATGGCTAGGTGTTTACGAATGTTGAGAAACATGACTAGGTTTTTACGAATGTTGAGCAGCATGACTAGGTATTTATGAATGTTGAGCAGCAAGACTAGGTATTTACGATTTTTGAGCAGCATGACAAGGTGTTTACGAATGTTGAGCAGCATGACTAGGTGTTTACGAATGTTGAGAAACATGACTAGGTTTTTACGAATGTTGAGCAGGATGACTAGGTGTTTACGAATGTTCAGCCACATGACTAGGTGTTTACGAATGTTGAGCAGCATGACTAGGTGTTCACGAATAATTAGCAACATAACTAAGTGTTTACAAATGTTCAGCAGGATGACTGGGTGTACATGACTGGGTTTTTACGAATGTTGAGCCACATGATAGGTGTTCGAATGTTGAGCAGC
Source organism: Gammarus roeselii (assembly GCA_016164225.1). Classification (NCBI taxonomy): domain Eukaryota; kingdom Metazoa; phylum Arthropoda; class Malacostraca; order Amphipoda; family Gammaridae; genus Gammarus; species Gammarus roeselii. The sequence goes on from SDVV010019793.1 coordinate 5,879, forward strand.
ATGACAATGTGTTTACGAATGTTGAGCAGCATGACTAGGTGTTTACGAATGTTGAGCCACATGACTAGGTGTTTACGAATGATGAGCAACGTGACTAGGTGTTAACGAATGTTGAGTCACAAGACTAGGTGTTTCCGAATGTTAAGCAGCATGACTAGGTGTTTACAAATGTTTAGCAACATAACCAAGTGTTTACGAATGCTGAGCAGCATGACTGGGTGTACATGACTAGGTGTTTACGAATGTTGAGCCACATGACTAGGTGTTTGCGGATGTTGAGCAGCATGACTAGGTGTTTACGAATGTTGAGCAACATGATTTGGTGTTTACGAATGTTGAGAAACATGACTAGGTGTTTACGAATGTTGAGCTACATGACTAGGTATTTATGAATGTTGAGCAGCAAGACTAGGTATTTACGATTTTTGAGCAGCATGACAAGGTGTTCACGAATGTTGAGCAACATGACTAGGTGTTTACGAATGTTGAGAAACATGACTTGGTTTTTACGAATGTTGAGCAGGATGACTAGGTGTTTACGAATGTTCAGCCACATGACTAGGTGTTTACGAATGTTGAGCAGCATGACTAGGTGTTCACGAATAATTAGCAACATGACTAGGTGTTTACGAATGTTGAGCAGCATGACTAGGTGTACATGGCTGGGTTTTTACGAATTTTGAGCCACATGATATGTGTTTACGAATGTTGAGCAGCATGACAAGGTGTTTACGAATGTTGAGCAGTATGACTAGTTGTTTACGAAGGTTGAGATACATGACTAGGTGTTTACGAATGTTGAGTCACATGACTTGGTGTTTACGAATGTTGAGCAGCATGACTAGGTGTTTACGATTTTTGGGCAGCATGACTAAGTGTTTACGAATGTTGAGCAGTATGACTAGGTGTTTACGAAAGTTGATGAACATGACTAGGTATTTACGAATGTTGAACAGCATGACTAGGTGTTAACGAATGTTGAGCAGCATGACTAGGTGTTTACGAATGTTGATCAACATGACTAGGTGTTTACGAATGTTGAGCCACATGACTAGGTGTTTACGAATGTTGAGCAGCATGACTAGGTGTTTACGAATATTGAGCAACATGACCAGGCGTTTACGAATGTTGAGCTGCATGACTAGGCGTTTACGAAGTTTGAGCAGCATGACTAGGTGTTCACGAATGTTGAGAGACATGACTAGGTGTACGAATGTTGAGCAACGTGACTAGGTGTTTACGAATGTTGAGCAACATGACTAGGTATTTACGAATGTTGAGCAGCATGACTTGGTGTTTACGAATGTTTAGCATCATAACTAGGTGTTTACGAATGTTTAGCAGCATGACTAGGTGTACATGACTAGGTGTTTATAAATGATGAGTCACATGACTAGGTGTTTACTAATGTTGAGCAGCATGGCTAGGTGTTTACGAATGTTGAGCAACATGACTTGGTGTTTACGAATGTTGACAAACATGACTAGGTGTTCACGAATGTTGACCCACATGACTAGGTGTTTACGACTGTTGAGCAGCATGACTAGGTGTTTATGAAAGTTGAGCAACGTGACTAGGTGTTTACGAATGAATGATGCCCTCCAGACGAGTCGAAATTGTTTTCAAATTAAAGAGTAGGTCGATCTTCATTGATAGGACGGCGAACAAAGCTGTAAAGTTTTTAGCATCGGTGAAATGAATCCCCATCAATGAAGAGTAGTTGAATGACGATAGAAACATGAGCGGCAAACAAACATTGGATGATAACGCTCTGCGACAGGACTGATAATGGTGGCTGACTTCTCAATATACTAATGTTTTTTTTTCAGTTAATGATCGTAAATATGTATTAGAAGGAAAACTTACCCAATAAAAACAGATAAGTGGAAAATTACTCAATTATGATCAAACGGTCGATGCATCGCTCGATTGAGATTGGCTACCTAAGTAAATGATATTGTTTTATTGTTCCGTCGTATTTCGGTGATGACGGGCCAATTTACAAGATTTAACACAAACCAAAACACGCCAATCCTATGTGAACCGTTCCCGTGTCTCGTTGCTCCGTTCCTCACGACTCGTTGCTCCGTTCCTCACGTCTTTTTGTTCCGTTCTTCACGTTTCGTTGCTCCGTTCTTCACGTATCATTGCTCCGTTCCACACGTCTCGTTGCTCCGTTCCTCACGCCTCCTTACTCCGTTCCTTACGTCTTGCTGTTCCGTTCCTCCCGTCTCGTTGCTCCGTTCTTCACGTATCATTTCTCCGTTCTTCACGTCTCGCTGCCCCGTTCCTCATGTCTCGCTGCTTCATTCCTCACGTCTCAGGTGGTCTGATCTGCCTGGCAAGTATTTCTGAGAAGCATCTATCTTGTTTCTCGACCCCAAACATTGAAACATTTCTGCTCATTAAAGTTCCATTTAGCCAGTGATCTCTCGAAATAAATCAGCCTATATTATCATTTGCCTTACACAAAATTATCCATCCACAACATTGTCTTGATCTGCAAGTAGAAGACGACATTTTTAAATGAATGTATTCTAGCGACAATCGACAGGTTTGGGTTTGTTACTGCCGCTGCGCCGAATCGTTTCGCTTGCCGAAAGATCTTCTCCCATGTGCGATAAAAGCAAGCGTTCATTAAACGCAAAGCGTTGTACATCCATACCAGATTTGTCATATATTCAGTAATCGTAAGTCCAATGTGTGTGAAATTTGGAAAGATAGACTGTTCCCGGTCTTTGTTTACTTACAGCAGATTGTTGTTCAGTAATGACTTAAGTCGACCAACAATAAAACCTTGGTATATTGATCACTAAAGATCTGAAATGGAAAAACAAGTGAAAGCTAGCTACCAGAAAGGCAAGAGAGTCTTTGGGTTTATATCCAGAAACTTCCACTTCAAGTCTAGGGACATCGCGCTCCCGTTATACATTCACTCGTCAGGCCTCAAATGGAATTGGCAGTATAATTTTGGTCCCCTAACCTATGAGGGGATATTTATGAAAGGGAACGTGTTCAGCACCAAGCAACATAAATGTATCTGGAACTGAGAAATAAGACATATCCAGAAAGACTCGACGAGCTTAAACTGATATCACTTGAAGAAAGCAAACTTAGAGGTCTGTTAATAAAAACCTTCAAAAACCTAAACGGGTTTACTACAGCTAGCTCGGAGGGCCTCTTTGACCGAGATCATAACACAGGGAGCAGAAATAATGACACGCAACTGCAGCAAACCATTCAGAACATCAGTAGCCGATGGGGGACCGTTTACCACACGATGTGGTAAACAGTAATAATGTTAACACATTTAAAACCCGCCTCGATAAACACTGAGAGACTGATCCATCCCCTTACTAAAAAAATGTGTCTATAGTATTATTACCACCAAGGTGGCAACAACCTCCGTTGGAGCCTCCAGCATCCGGCAGCCCATGAACGAAGGGACACTTCATCTAGGCGGGGTCAGTTGTATTGCAAATTCAATTTTTTAATACTGCTAGAATTGACTCGTTAGGCCGTATCAGGCCTACTGCTGCTAGAAGCCTTCTCCCGCTTGCGGGCAGAATACCTGACATTTGCCGTTGCGGACACGCACCGAATACTTCTGTCCCTGCTATGGGCTTATGGGTGGATGTGAGTTGCCGTTGCAGACACTTACCCAATAAAACACGGTGGGAAATCAGGGCTTGACCACCCAGACTCCATCGCGATCTAACTTAGTCATCCCAAACAACCCTTTTCGGAAGGCCTCTTCAACAAACTGAAGGGCACGAATAACCAGCTGACGCACGTTAGCAAATCTATCAGCTGTATCAGCCAGGCCTTCGCTGGCTTGCTTCTTATCGGGGCGAAGGTTTCCACTTGACCTGCTGCACTCGCGGAGCCGCCCGAATTTTTCATGCATCTCCTTTATAAAGCGGTTAGTTAATACCACTAACGGAGCACTGTTTTTTACAAGTATATAATTCAAGCAAACTCCTATGCGTTGCGGAATTCAGACTTAAAATTCTCAATTTATTACCTAACCTATACATATTGTTCATCTGCATGGAAATAAATAGGGATAAACGGCAAATGGTATTAGAAAACATTTATTTGTCTTTCTTATAGCTGTGTATGTGATCGCTGTGATTAATATATTGAGATTCGCAGTGCAAAGAGATAAACGATACAGTAAAATAGGCTGTAAGTCGTGAGTGCTGAGGCAGCTTCAAGTTTGTGGCCACTCTTTCACCTGCTAAACATTTACAGTGATTGTTATTTTATTTTTCACATATTTTATGAGAATATTAATGAAATTATTAAAGGCTGTCGCCAGGTTCTATTTTGTCCTTTACTGTTGAATCATGAACAGATTTAATGACGCCATCCACATAACTAGTGATTATTGGGTAGGCACACATTGCCACTGCAGATTGATCAAAGAAGAAATTACCTTTTCAAAGTTGAAATATCTCCATCATGAAACACTTAAAATGCTTTGTTGTGTTATTTCAATACAGAAAAATTGTTTTCTTGCATTAATAAACTTTTTACCCGACTGAATATTATTATAAGGAAGAAGAGAAGAATTCTTTCAATCCAGAACGTGTGGGAAACTTGAAAAGAAGTACGAAGAATGATTGAAAGGAAGTGACGGCATTTGTGAGTTTATATCGGAGAGTTGTTAGAGGGGTTTGTCGTCCTCCTTCATGCATAGTGATTAGAGATAGTACTGGAAGCACTCCCAAGATCACCGTGTAGGTCTTATCGCTTTGTGGAAAGAATCGTGCTACAGATTACTGGCTATGCGGCTATTTGGAAAGAACTATGCTGTCATGCATCAGGCTACTGTGGGTCATGTTTCTGATGGTCCAAGAGAAATAATGTCATCGCTCATGCTATCCGAGGTCAAATTATCACGACTCCATTAGTCATGATATTGATGGTCCAATGTTCACGTAGTAAAGGATTATGCTTGATATCAATAGTGTCCACTATTGATAAAAAACTATTACCATATGGATACAGCATGAAGATGAAGAATGTCAATGTCACTACTGCATGTGGATCATTATGATGTCATAGGCATTTGACCTCCTCTCTACAGAGAAATGAAAACCCGTAGCCCGCTGCGAAGAAGATGCCAGCAATGTAGTGAAATCCTGCTGCATTGGTTAGCACAGCTCTCCTGATGCATTGGTTAACACAGCTCTCCTGATACATTGGTTAACACAGCTCTCCTGATGCATTGGTTAACACAGCTCTTCTGATGCATTGGTTAAAACAGCTATCCTGATGCATTGGTTAACACACCTCTCCTGATGCATTGGTTTAAATAGCTCTCATGATGCATTGGTTAACACTGATCTCCTGATACTTTGGTTAACACAGCTCTCCTGATGCATTGGTTAACACAGATCTCTCGATACATTGGTTAACACAGCTTTTCTGATGTATTGGTTAACACAGCTCTCATGATGCGTTCGTGAACACAGCTCTCCTAATGCATTGGTTAACACAGCTCTCCTGATGCACTGGTTAACACAGCTCTCCTGATGCATTGGTCATGATGCATTGGTTAACACAGCTCTCCTGATGAATTGGTCAACACAGCTCTCCTGATCCATTGGTTAACACTGGTCTCCTGATGCATCGGGTGACACAGCTCTCCTTATGCATTGGTTAGCATAGCTCTCCCAATGCATTGGTTAACACAGCTCTCCTGATGCATTGGTTAACACAGCTATCCTGATGCATTGGTTAACACAGCTCTCCTGATGCATTGGTTAACACTGCTCTCTTGATGCATTGGTTAACACAGCTCACATGATGCATTGGTTAACACAGCTCTCCTGATGCATTGGTTAACACAGCTCTCCTGATGCATTGGTTGACACAGCTCTCCTGATGCATTGATTAACACAGCTCTCCTGATGAATTGGTTAACACAGCTCTTCTGATGCATTTGTTAACACAGCTCTCGTGATGCATTGGTTAACACAGCTCTCATGATGCATTGGTTAACACAGCTCTCTTGATGAATTGATTAACAGCTCTCCTGATGCATTGAATGACACAGCTCTCGTGATGCATTGGTTAACACAGCTGTCATTATGCATTGGTTAATACAGCTCTCCTGATTCATTGGTTAACACAGCTCTTCTGATGCATTGGTTAACACAGCTCTCCTGATGCATTGGTTAACAGCTCTCCTGATGCATTGGGGGACACAGCTCTCCTGATGCATTGGTCAACACAGCTCACATGATGCATTGGTTAACACAGCTCTCATAATGCATTGCGTACTACAGCTCTCCTGATGCATTAGTTAACAAAGCTCTCCTGTTGCATTGGTTAACATAGCTCTCATGATGCATTGGGTAACACAGCTCTCTTGGTGCATTAGTTAACCCAGATCTCATGATGTATTAGGTAACACAGATCCCCTGATGCATTGGTTAACACAGCTCTCATGATGCACCGGTTAACATAGCTCTCCTGATGCATTGATTAACACAGTACTACGGATGGATCGGTCAACTCAACTCGTATGATGCATTGGTTTACACAGCTCTCCTGAGGCGTTGGTTAACACAGCTGTCCTGATGCATTGGTTAACACAGCTCTCCTGATGCATTAGTCAACACAGATCTCACGATGTATTGGGTAAAACAGCTCTCCTGATGCATTGGTTAACATAGCTCACGTGACGCATTATTTAACACAGCTCCCATGAGGCATTGGTTAACATAGCTCTCCTGATGCGTTGATTAACATAGCTCTCTTGATGTATTAGTTAACACAGCTCTCCTAATGCTTATGTAAACACAGCTTTCATGATGCAAGAATTAACACAGCTCTCCCGATGCATTGGATAACACAGCTCTTCTGATGCATTGGTTAACACAGCTCTCATGATGCATTGGGTGAAACAGCTATCATGATGCATTGGGTAACAGAGATCTCCTGATGCATTAGTTGACACAGCTCTCATGATGTATTGGGTAACTCAGCTCTCCTGATGCATTAGTTAACACAGCTCTCATGATGCATCGGTTAACATAGCTCTCTTGATGCATTTATTAACACGACTCATGTGGTGCATTAGTTAACACAGCTCTCATGATGTATTGGGTTACACAGTTCTTCTGATGCATTGGTTAACACAGCTCTCATGATGCATTGGGTAACACCGCTCTCCTGATACACTGCATTATTTAGCAGGAAGCTGTTGTCAAGTCATTGACGTTTGCAGGATAATTAGACTTCTGGGAGGAAGGCTGCATCCTATAGATGAATTAGAGTCTATTAGACGTGAAATCAATATATTGTAGGGTATGGTATATGCTACTTGTCCTAACATCATTAACTTGAGGAAGCCAATATTTTGTACCATGTCGTCAACTACTGGGGTGAGAATAATAACATAATTGTCTTCAGATGTTATATAATGATCAATCATAATGCCTCAGTGACTTTGCTTATGATCAATTCATGTGTGTGTGATTCAAATACTGCGTCTTTTGTACAGAGCATTCCAGTGTTCCAAGTTACAGACGTGCTGACAATGAGCCCACATATCAGTAT